>PNEQ01095526.1:0-13269 GCA_003012365.1 Medauroidea extradentata | reverse complement strand
TCAATATCTATGAAGCAGAACTGCAGACGTGCACATGAGGCACTGGAACAAAGTGGGGCAAAATTCTTTTCGCGAAAAGTTCATGTCTCTATATATATTGCAAGAAAATACAGCGTTTTCAAGGGTATGTCGGCTCAAAATATTTCGCGATATACCATTATCTACAGTCATTGTGTGCCAATATGATTTCTACTGATCGCCGACAGTTCGTGTGGCACGCCTGAAAGACTTGTTATATCAATTATATAAAGTCAGCTGTGAAAATGCCTACGGTCCTGTAACAGGGGCAGACGAAGAAACCGCGAGCCATACCCAATAACGTTACTGAGTGTGTTCGGGTGAGTATATGACAGTGAGTTCTAGTCTATTGCGAAATAACAATTCAAAATTTGCAGGCAATAAAACACATTTATTAACGCCATGCTCTTTAGTTTTTTAAGCTTAAACGAGAGCAGATATAAAAATAATATTTGCAGTTTTTTTTAATGGTTTTTTACGTGTTAGCTAACATTTTTAGATAGTGAAACTATGCGGGTTCGACTAATAAGTTAATTAACCAGAATTTCGTTAGTTACATAATTTGCTAAAATCATAGCATTCACAGCCTTGAAATAAAAAATCTGCAAACACACGAAGAAGACGATTTAAACAATACTGCCAAACAGATTTTTGACATCTACTATCATTTTGGCGTAAAAAACTTATTTCGCTAAAAAAAAAATTGAACAAGAGAGCATGGCCTTAGTACTATAAAATCTTTGCTGTGTTCCTGTACTTTCGGACGGTTTTATCTGAGGCTGGTGTCCTTAACTCTACAGGCGGAATCAGTTCCTTAGTAAATATAACTAACACGGCAGCACTAACGTAAAATATACTGCTGAAAATTTACCTTTGTTTAACTACTAAAATATAATTTAAAATTTAACATTTATTAAAATTTGTATTCCATACCGATTTTTGTAAAAATTTTTGTTATTAATACTTAATCTAACATGTTCTTGAAAAACTCTCTTGTCTTGGATTCTAAGATTTCTCCTAGTGTGTTTTTATTTTTCGAAGAAAATAGTTTGGCACCTGCACTTTAAGAATAATTAAATTAAATAGTTAATTTTTTCAAAATTACTCTAAGTTTGTAATATGTCTCATTTATTTGCAGAAAAATTTAATAGCAAAGCGTAATGTGAAGAATGGCGCAACAATTTGATAGCAAACTGCTTTACTATAGAGTTCCAAAATTTTTAACAAACGAACTAGCTGATAGATGCCAAATTCACGCTATATTTTTTTTACAGTTCTTTTCTTTTCTTGATAATAGATGTAAAATTTGTACACATCTGTTATTGAAGCAAGAAACTTATTGCATAAAAATCTTAACTGTGATAAGAAGTCTAGAATAAAAAAAAATATCTATTTTGTTTAGAACAAAATATACATTTAAACGTTTTGCTTCCTGAAACTGTCAGAGTTTTCAAAAGAAATAGGAACGTTTGATATGCCACTGAGTTGCGATTGTCTGTCGCCCATTTTTGTAACCTGAGACATGAATTCAAGATATTCCAGGCTGTAGAAGTTTACAATCACTCTGAATTTCCGACCAGTAAGCTTCCTACACAGGGCAAGTTGTTATAAGGAAGATAATGGCTGTAATAATTGGAGATGAGAACTTATTATTTTTTCTGACAACGTTTGAACTCCCTATTGTCACGTTCACCACCAGTAAGTACCTCATTATCGAAGTTTTCTACTAACGATTTTACTTGCTAGCAACTTCAGTGCTGTAATTGGTCGCCTTGTTATCGAGAAGATTCAACACTTGCCGTGATATTTCCATTCTGGAATGTCTCCGGACTTCAGAAATTATTTATCCATAAAACTTAAATTACTAGCTCATTTGCTTTGTGAAAGACAGCTAATTTAACACTAATTTCCTGCGTATATTTTACTTCAAATATTAAAAGTATAATTTACACAGTCCTGAGAATATCTTCTAGTTAGTTTTTCATAGAGTAATTTGCACTTACTTATGTACTGAGTACAGTCAGTTAGAAATTCTGATAAAGTTGGGTCATTGTCTGCAACAATTAAGACTAAAAAAAATGGAGTTGTGCTAATTTTAGAAGAAAGACTTTTTTTTTAACTGAGAATATTGTGTGCATATTTTCTTTCCGTTGGAAATATATTTTTGACATACGTATACCTAAATCGTTTGTATATCAGAAGGCTTTTATGACAGCAAAAAAAATAAATTTTCGTATTTAAAAAATTACATATTTAAAAACAGGTAATAATTCAGTTTTTAAAATGTTTTCAACAGTGTCTAATATTTTTAAGTTTTTGAACTATGTATTTTTTTTGTTTAGTATAGCATTGTAGGTTCTCAAGATGTCTAAGAAAAAGGAATTCCTCTTAAAATATCTTAAATAAAATGTTTGTAAAGTGCAAAGGGAATATTTAGTTTTAATAAAGGAATGTTAAGAGTACTTTGGGAAATGTATTGTAGATATATTTTCTGTTATTGCGGGTTCAATGCTTTGTGAAATAAATTTTTGGACGTAACTTTAAACAATTATATAAACGCACATATATTTCCATACTAATTATCATCAAAAGCTCACGCTAGTTTACTACTCAAATTGAGTTGCAAGACGCCGTTCTTCTGAATTAATATATTAAGTAATATACGGAGCTCAGTGTTTGTTTTCTCATGAATATTTGTTCTGGTCCAGTGCGCCGAGATAAGCATTATTTCAAAGATTCAGCAGCGCTCTCTGTCGCTGTCTGGGAATTTGTTTCGTAGTCCCACCTGCTCCTAATCCCGAAGATCTGTTTTATTTGTCCCGCATCTGAACTACATTCCGAGGGCTCTCCCAGCGTGGTGCATCTTCAAAGGCACGGCAACTGTCTTCGTCTTTGGCAATTCGAAATGCAGAGAACTCCAAGGAGAGTAAAACAAATGAATTGTTTACTGGCGCTGCGTGAAAAATCTCAGAGAGATTTAAAACTTGTTTGTCTCTTGAAATGCTACGTGCGAAGGATAAAAGGAGGGGAACGGACTCAGTAATGGAAACGTGGGTAAGAATTTGTTTAAAGTGTATAATAAATAATAAATACATATGGCCAGAGAAGGATAAACGTAAAATAAACCGTGCAGGACTACATTTTAAAAGCCAATCCTCATTACGGCAACTTGGATGGGGAGGCGCAAGTTAATGTTACCTGTCCGGGTTAAGGACTCTGCGTTGTGTTTGTCCCATCACTCTTATTATTGGAGATTACAATGACGAACAACCGCATGCTCATTCTCGCCTAATAACACCAGTTACCCCTGCCCGGAAGCCGTAAATCTCCAGATAAATAAACGGAGACGGCGGGAGAAAATTACTTGTTTGTTCCCAAGTGGTGTATGGTTAGATATAAAAAAAACACAAATACGTTCGCTGACCTACAAAGCAGATAAGTCAAAGCCGGAACACATTCACTAATTATTTCCACTGATAATAGTTGGAACTTTGCTTAACTGTTCCTGTCCTAAGTAGAACTGAGAAATGATAACGTTAACGGCCAGGTTACCTCGTTCACGCAAGCAGGGCACTTCATCACCGGAGGTTAGCAAGGTTGTGATAAAAGGCATGCAAGAAATTAGCGTGGTTCACTTTCTGGATGCAAGTAAAATTAACTTCCGCCACTTTTTTTTTAAGACTACAGTTGAAATGTATCTGTATCCAAGCTAACCTAATGGCATTTTCGTGAATACATTACAAACCTATGTTGCGGTGACTGTAGTCGTGTTACGGAAGAATTCTTTCATTACACTTTATCACGCTGCTATTAGAGAAGAATACTGTTGTAACTAACTGGCTGTCGCAAGTATTATTCGACGCTTCGTATAGTTGTCACTAGCCGTTGCGTACCGTGAAACACACCATGTCGTAATTGGGTTGAACTGTGAAGGTGGAATATGGAATAAATTTTACAACTTTTAAGTAAATACTTTTGACGTACATAAGTTTATATACAGGCAGCTCGAGGCTTGCCGTTCAAAATTTTCTCATACAGCATGAAGTTTCTACGAAAACATTGTATCTGCCTTACCACAGAGCCAAAGACTTACCTGCATCAGTAGTGAGCAGTTGGTTGGAAAACATTTACATAACTGCACAAAACGATACAGAAATAACGATTGCTTTTGCAATAACTATTTATAGTCTTCAGTAAAATATATCTCAGTTATATTTCAGAATAAAATCATAATGTTTACAATGTTTCGCAATTTGCTAGAACTTATTCCTGTGCTTTTGCCTTACACGATATTATTTTCGTAGTGTCAGCTTCGTACCTGCTGCTGTTTGTCTTGGGTTTTAAACCAAAGCATATGACGTGACTCAATTGAAAATATCAAAAATAAAGAAAATTTCATTTGAATGGCTGAAATTGTACGTAAAATAATTTATTAGTTATGGTTTAACGACTTGTATTATTGCAGTCAGTTAAATCATATAATATTTATTGATAGTTGTTAATGAAGTTTTCAGCACATATTTTACAGTGTATTGTGAAATTAAATGACAACACTACGAAATTATTTGTATGTTAGATTAGTAAGAGCATTTTCATATATAATTAGTAATTAAAAATTAGACAGTTCTACAACAATACACATATTATGACAGCGCTTTCTTTACGTTACACTAAATAATTTAGTCTGTTATTTATGATTAATGGCCTGTTAAATTATTAAAAAATTGTTGATTTAATTTAATTCACGGAAGACAAAATCACCTAATTTTTTGTTTTGGTCGACTAAATTCAAGTAATAGGACTCAATGTGTGTTGGAGATCATGATATGGCCTTCAGAGTTAACGAACCAATCATACCGTATTTGTGCTTCGTTCTTGGAGCTATGGCTATAGAATTTAGTATATAACATACCGTTACTGAACTTCTTTAATTCATTGCGATTTCTACCGTTTTTGTTGGAGTGTTTCTTTCTCTTATAATTATTTTCTCCTTTATTTGCCATTTATTCGAAATATAGTTGAGAGTGGACAGTTTTCAAGACCTTTCTCAGCACTGACTCATCTACGAATAAAAGTTTTCACTTGTGTTGCAATTGTGCTAATTAACCTTTTAGCATTAAGATGATTTCCTGAACATATTATTTATGTTTTTTTTTTGTAACGTTCGTGCAACGAAAATTCAAACTTCCACGCCACGAATGAACAGTTTAAATCGTATGCCGTTTAAGAAGGAGGTAAAGGATTATTGGCATCGTAAGTATTCTAGCTTTGATATGTCGTGGTTCTGATTTGGTATACTCAATTTCAAATTAATTTTGATAAATTTAACAGCAACTTATAGGCCATAATTTGTAATATTAGGTGATTTGTGGCATTACGCAAGATAAACTTCGCAGTACAAATGCTGAAATAGATATCTCACGATTATTTTAGAGCTAAAAATGTCTTGCATTGTGCAACAAATCACAAAACATCAACAATTATTGTACATAAGTTGCTGTCAAATTCATCCAAACTTATATGAAATGGAGTATACAAAGTTGTTCATGTTAAAAATAAGCCTAAAAATATTTGTCATTATTTTTTGCAAAAAAGTAAAGCATAAAGTCTAAGTTAAAATCGCAGTAAAATAACACATTTTATAGCAATGGATTGTTAAATATTCAAACCTAACGACGTACAAATTTTAACATAGAAAAATTTTTTGTTGGAGACATTTAAACCGAGTTTAAAATTTAGCTTTATATTTCAATGTCGCCATTTGCTGTGTTTTTTAATTCAGTATATTTTAAAGTGCAGTTCTAAATGCGTAGATATTCGAATGGTTTTGGGATTTTAGACCGTGCGTTTTATTTGGGAGAATATAAACACAATCTGTTTGTTTATAATTCCTATGATGACATAAAAACATATTTTAATAATGTTTTAAACTGAAAAATAAATACATTGAGAATAGTTACTTTTTGGATATAATTACATTATAAGCGATTTGTTTGAGCTACTACGATAGCTTATATGCTACTACTATTTAGTCGAATATTTATTATTTGTCATTGGATGATTTAAGTCTCAGTCATCTGCCGCAAATAAAATTTTCGGAGTTCTTCAGTTTTCTGCGGTACCATCAATGACATGTTATTTACTGAAATAAATTAAAAAAAAAAAAAATAACTGGAGAAATTTTCTATAGTGGTCAGTATTTTGCCTTACTTTGCAATCAACTAAATCCAAAATCATACGTGAGTTAGATCAGTGATACCAGTTCAAACCGTTAAATAGCTGTAAAATTTCTTACTTCCGTCTCAGTTCTCCTCTTCTGCGAGCAAATAAGAGTTCTTCATTATCGATCGCAAATGTCAGATCATTCGTGTGGATAAATGATGAATGATGAGCAAAAATAATATATAACCAGCCTACAGTCCCAGACGCTAACTTTCATAATTTTGGTAGTTAGGCAGACTAACTCGAACATTGCGAATTGGTTTAAGTTTCAAAAAAAAATATTTGGTAACAAGTGGGAAATCAGTTTTTGTGACGCAAGTAAGATATTGTGTATTAAAAGTACTGTTTCATTTAAAACACAAAATAAATTGTGTATGTATACGTGATAAAATTAGTTTCTATTTACACTTAAGTATTATCTTTACGTATTACATATAAAACATTTAAAAATAATTCTCCGATTTAATTTTATAGCTACGAAAATTAAACTTGTATCTAGTTAAAAAAAATTCTTTGTACATGCTTTTGCGGACCAAATACTCTTCTGTACAATGCTAAATTATAGTTGGTCGTGAAGGCAATGAATCCACTAGATATAAAATATTAAAATGTCACAGTCATGCATTTTGAAGAGGTATAACAAGGAAACTGGACTGTTGCCAGATGGAAATAAATCAACAAACCAAATTGAACCTTCATACAGATTTAATTCTCGTATTTGGAGTGAAACAGTGGTACAATGTTAAGGCTATGACCATTCATTTATTGCTAACAGATGCAAATAACTCGAATATTTTTTAACCAAATACTTTGAAAAATGTATAAACTGTGTACAGTCATACGATACCCAGTTTTTTTCAGGGGAGCGTTTTTTATAATAATGAACAGTTTGCTAGCAAAACATTATTTTGCTTAATTTTGGCTTATTTTGAGGGGCCAAAAATCTAAAAATTCGTTTGTTATATTGCAACAGAAAAATTCAGATACAAACGATGATATAAGTTGTAATACAGTAATTTTGTATTTTTGATGTATGCATTTATTTGTTTCAAAAGAAATTTTTTCGAAACCGCGGCAAAACTAAAGATCGAGGCCTTAACAAATTTTCTGCGATTTATTGTTTGTGATTGTCGATACATTTTCTTTGTACAGTATATTATGAAAAATTTTCATCACGTAGAAAATTTTCGGTGTGTTTATCGAGCAACCTGAGGCACTATAGGAGTGTACAAATTACTTCGCTGTCTATATGGCGCGAAAAAAGTATGTCCAATGAACGAGAGCAAATTTTATAACAGTTGGTAAAATTTATTTTACAAGTTAAATAGTATTTGTATTTTTTTACGAAATGAACGAGAGAAGATACAACTACATAGGGAATATAACACATCCAGATAAGCAAAGTATGATTCACAGCAATCATACAAAACAATGGTACTGGACTGTCAAGTAAGAACTCTCGTTTGTGGGATGGGGTATATCACAGTAGCAGTCAACTTGACATTAAGGCGGGGCACATTAGAGTGCACTGTCACAGCTACCGTTACTGAAATGGAAAGGTTTTAGTTGACTATGCAAATTGTGAGATTTAAATTATGAGTGGAAGTTTTGTTCCGTTTATATGTCCTTTTTTTTACAAAATCACATCCGTTACAAGAAAACAAGAAAATATTAATAACATTTTAATTCAATTGCAATGTAGGACATCAACAATTATATTTTGTCGTTTCTAAATGACAAACTAATAAAATTGAATGGATATCCATTTCTGCTTTCACAAAGCGCAGATAATAATAAAGAGTAAAAACATACATTATATTTTAATATTAACAAATTAAACGAAACAGATCAAATATCAATTAAGAGCAAGAAACAACCAAATGAAGTGGGCACAACACATAAAACTAATGAAGCGGCATAAAGTGAGATATCTGAAATGGGTATGCTGTTTTTGGTGATATTTGTGTTTACGTATTTACATTTTGTTTATTTTTATTAGTTTCGTGTCATGTAAGTTTTCGTCACGGGTTTTCCTGTACGGAGCTTCGGAGTTTTCTCTCTGTAACTTCGAATATGGTTTTTTTTCATAACTTGCTATGTGTTTTTGCTGTGCAATATTTGTTTAAATCTTGATCGTGTTACTTTGTTGTTTTACTTTCTTCGTATATTTATTATTGTAACTTTTCCTGTATGAATATTTGGTAATTTAAGATTGAATTACTTTTTATTGTATAGAATGTTAACGCAGCAAGGTTTTGGTTTCGTATTAATTTGTTTTTAACAAGTTGTTATTTTAATATTTTTACAATAAGTACGATACTTCAGAGAAAATAAGAGAAGATAGTCTAACCGATGTAAAATTGCACAACTGTGACTTACGTGCATCATATTTTTTCGGTGATAAATTTGAGAACATGACTTAAATTACTGTGTAGGCTTAAATTGGCAATGGCTTCTGTTATGTGTGGAGCATTAAGACTTTTTACTGTACATTGCAATCAATGACGAACTGCTTTCTAGTAGAAAGTAAAATATAAACTTTTTTGAAAAATTATGTTGAAGGGAGTAAAATGTAAAAAAAAAAAAAAAAAAAAAAAAAAAAAATATTTTAATGTCATGTAAAAGTTCTAAAGGTTAAATTTTTTCGAATGTGTGTTGTGTTGGTTCGTTACTTTAAATAATAAATAATTCATTTTAATTTTGCTGATTTGACGAAAATGATTTAAAGCGTAGAAGTGTTTGGTACCAGTGCAATGTTTGAACAATTTTCGTCCGTTGGTAACATGCTGTGAACACTTTCGTTTACATCATCACCGTGATAAGATTTAACAGCTGTATTGGCGGTCACAATAAACATATTTATTATTTTATGCTAATTCGACTCAGTCTTTAATCCGAACGCGTACGCTTATATGAGTAGATCGAGTAGGTTAAGCTTACCCAGATGATGCAAAGTGCCGCAATAACCTTGCGGGTAATCACAAACAAATATTTATATCAAAACAATGAATTAAAGAAGATACAGTTCGTTACTTACTGCACACCGATCCAGTAATTACAGCTTTAGTGACCCTAGTGAAAACTTTAATCTTAAGAGTGATTAACAATGGGTTTCACTCGTTGTTGATTTAACATCTACCATTTCAATTATCCTACAAAGATAAACATTCCTAGAGTGTAGGATCAGACATAGATTATGTAAGTAAACATTTCAGTTATTGCTTCAAAACGACCTGCAGATTGGATAGCGCGTTTGATGATCGATGCTAGACTATACCACTGAGAGTACAAATCGAGGATATGTCGAGAAAACTTCCACATCACAGTATTTACACTTACTCACATACCGGGAATCGCTTTAAGTAATGTACGTTACTGAACATCTCTTGCCAGCTAAAAGTATTCAGTTCCATATAGAGAAATATTAATTTAGTTTTCAAATTTTTTGAACAAAATTTAAACCAACGGTGTATAAGGTATTTTGAAAATTGTTTAGTTTGACAGGATTTTTTTTTGTTTTCAGTTTTAGGTGTAATTGTAATTCGTAAGTACAAAACGAAAAATCGGTGAAAATTATTTATTTTCAATGTGAACAACAATTAAGTTCTGAGGAACACAATAATGTCTGAAGTAAGGTTAGCCAAATAAAATGAATATATTATTGAGCTGTCAACACGTAGTGTAAAATTATTTCTATAATACGACTTCCTTATGAAATTATCATGCAGTTATTTTTAGTTTATGGCTAAGTTGTAAATTTAGCTTGTAGCCAAACTGCATTGCAGCAGTAATAGAATGTTTGGTGACATTTGTAGTGATATCGTAATTTTGAGTTAATTAACATAATTTCTATGACATTTTTTATATGATTGACCACTAACAGTTAAAATTCTATTTTTAATCCTAGGTTCTTTACGTCTACCGTCTTTGCCGCAGTTCGAAAATTTTACACCAACACTAAATTTTAACTCCACGATATGTTGTTTTTAGTGTGCATGAATACCACTAACATAACTTCATTACAAAGATAATGCTAGCCCAAGCAACGAGACAAATTTTATTTAACTACCTATCGACGATGGCTTTGTTGTTTAAACTATAACCATAGCTCTCAGTTAATGTCACAGCAAATACAAAATACATTCATTAAGGAAACTCTGTTAAAATTATCCGTATCATGAAATTACATCTCCCTTATACCTTCTCCTCCACACAGAATAACCCAACGAACAGCGAAGTCTAGTGACTTTATTTTCATGTGCCATATCCGTAGACATAACGCATTCCGCCTTCGCTCTTCATGTTGACTTTTATTCAGGTTTTAGAGTGCACTGTAATTGCCAGGCCTCGGAGAGATACGTGACCAGGAATATCGAAAATTCTCTTGAAGTTTAATTTAATGTAACTTGAAATGTGAACTACGCAATGTTTCACTATGTAACATGGCGTTGTTGCAGTCTATACACACACACATATATGTATGTGTACGTATATAAATGTGTGTATGTATATATGCCACGCTCGAGCAGATAAAATTTTGTTTGGCAGTTTTGTTTAAAATGGGTTCTTCCGTGATAGCTAGATTTCTTCAAAATAATAAATTATACGGTTTCGACAAAAAAGTAAATTAACCATAATTCCCTTAATTGCATAACTTGCCAAGACCATAGGATTTACTACCTTGAAAAAAAAAAAACTCTGTGAACACGGAGAAGACGATTGTAAACAGAACTGCCATACAAATTTTTGACATCTGCTCTCTTTTATGCGTAAAAAACTGTTATCGCTCAAAACGTAGAAACAAGAGAACACGGCATTAAGTTTGTCCGTTACAGAAATGTAACTTGCTGTAAGAGTTTTAACATTTACTAGCAAAATATGGCTGATACTACAATTCGAACTGTTTAAACCATTAACCACAATCATTTTGGTAGAAGTAATGTGTATAGAAATGAATTACTTTTGGCCGCCCTTATCAAACTTATCGTCATACTATTTTTCATAATAATTACTAATGAGGCTTTAACATTACATATTCATCATAGGATTTAGGTTGTAGAGAAAGTTAAAAAGTTTTTACAGGTTTTATGAGGAGAAAATAAGTCAATTTTCTTCGATCAAAAAGGGTGATAGTAAAACACACAAAATGCAAAACACTGGGAAAAGAACCAAAATTTGATGTTTAAATATCTTAAAGTCCTACTTATCACTCAAGCAGCTCGCCAGGATTTTTTTTTTACTTTTACAACAAAAATCATTGGAATCGTAGATCCGATATAATCATTTGCAGTGGTGTTTTTATTATAAAATTGTGCAATTTTATAAGACAAGCCACTTGTAGGACAACAGAAAATAGTTTGAAACCCTAAATTTGTACGCAATATGTTTCCGCCCATCGTGCACCCACCGCTACTGTTTTATTTCGTAAGACTTATAGTTTTCGAAAAACACGCAGTGAATGGATTTCATATTTCGCATTTTGCTTGCTCGTGAGGGATGGTTGAAGGATTCCCGGCCGGGGAGGTGACATTTACAACCACTTCCTCAAATATCTTCACGGCAATGGTTGAGTCACACAAGAAGAAAGAGCCTGTGTTTAGAGAACCCCCGCCGGAATTTATACATACTCTGCAAATTTAATATGGTGGATTAAAATAATAATTTTCAAAAACCATTAAGCCAAGCGGCCGGACTTATTCGGCTACCCCGGCCTCACAAAGAAATATTGCAAGCTGAAGTATTTTGTTGCTTACAATGTTGCTGGGATGCAGAAAACTCACATTTACATAAAGTTGTTTGTACTAGATCAGTTGTTATCTATATATATAAAAATGAAAGCTGACTGATTGACTGACTGACTGACTGACATATCAAACTGCTGCCCAAACCACTGGACCTAGAATCTTGAAATTTTTTGTGGGGGTTCCCTTCAGGTCGTAGGCGAGCACTAAGAAGGGATTTTTCGAAATTCGACCTCTAAAGGGATGAAAAGGGGTGAAATGTGTTTACGAAGAAACGTCGATAGAGCTCGAACCCGACGGCCAATCATCGTGACTGTTACTTTAATAGGACACTCGTAAAAATGTATATTGGCAAATTTAAGGATTTTTCGAAGTTCAACATTTAAGGGGCTGAAAAGACCTTAAATGTGTTTCCAATCAACTATCGATATCTATAGAACCTTTCGGGATGGAGACTTGATATTCACTTCAAAATATTGCTTACGTAGGCCTAAATACCCAAAAAGTAGTTTTAGGTTTTTTTGAAATTCGACCCCCAGGCAGTAAAAAGGGGCAAAATGTGTTTTTTATGAATCGTCTATATCTTTGAAACACAATTGGCTATCACCGTGATTTTAACTTTAATTGGTTACTTTTACAAATGTATATGACAGGACTCAAAAAAGTTTCGAAATTCTTTATTTAAAGGGGTGAAAATATGTGAAATGTGTTTTAGATTATTCTTCTATATCTGTCGAATCAATCGAGATATCGAAGTGATCTTTGCTTTAAATTGGTGCTTTTGTAAATATCCTAAGTACCATTTAAAATATATTTTCTGAATTCGGCCCTAAACTGGTTAAAAAAGGGGTAATATGAGTTTTCGACTCACATTCGATATATATCGATCCCATAGTTTTTTATATAGCGACGTGATTTTTGTTTAGGATTTATGCTTACTCAAATACCTAAAAAGTTATTTCAGAACTTTTCGAAATTCACTACCTAAGGACGTGAAAAGGGGTGAAAAGTGGTGAAAAGCGTTTTCAATTAATCGTCGATATATCTTGAACCAAGCGGGCTAATGTTGTGTTTTTTTACATCCACGATATACCAATAAAGTATTCTAAAACGTGATTCAAGGGTTTTTCGAAATTTACTCTCTTAGGTGGTGAAAAGACCTTGAATGTGTTTTAGATAAATCCTCGATATCTATCGAACCCGTCGAGATATACAATTAATTTTTGCTTCAGGATGATGATTACAGAAATTATCGCAAAACGGTTTTCAGATTTTTCGAAATTCGATT
>PNEQ01095520.1:0-38646 GCA_003012365.1 Medauroidea extradentata | reverse complement strand
AGGGCACTTTTTATTGCACTGTTGTAATAAATTTTTATATTTTGTGTAGTTAATACTGTATTTTGTTTTAAGTTACTACGTGTTAGTATTGTAAAACCTAGAACTTTTGTATTTGTATTATCTGTGTTGACTGTATTAATTTTATTAAATAATGTTTTATTAAAATAGAACGAAGAAAGATGTGGGGTGGTTGGGGTGGTTCTTTCTTCTTTCTATTTTTTTGCATATTCCATTCAGAGATTATTTTATATTTCTAATATAATAAATCTACAAGTCACTAAAAGTCACTTTTTTCCATCAAAAAGTCACTTTTTCCACTTTTTTAAAAGCTTTTAACCGGTTACAAGCCCTGTAAGTGTTTTGAAATGAGGGTTGGTGAGAGGATTTGTAGGTGTGAGGATTTGTTGGGGTGGGTTTGGAAGGGGAGGGTTTGGGTGGGTGAGGGTTTTGGGGGTGGGAGTTGGTGGGGGTGAGGGTTCGTGGGGTTGAAGGTTTGAGGATTGTATACTCACCCGCGCTGGGCCAGCATCGGCCTTTCAAGTAGTGGAATTTGTCTGGGCAGGAGCATGCTCCGGACTTACACTCGCCGAACAGCATGACGTCAGAGCACTGCTCGCTCACTTCGCATGCCTTCGCCGCATTCGCCAGCCCTACACACATACAAACACGCACGTACTTAAACTAAATACATACTAATGCCTCAGAAAGGAATTTTGCGAAAAAGTTTTTCTGCTAATAATTTATTTGTGAAATTTGAATGTTAGCATATAGTTTTAGATACTAAGCACCAAATATAAAAAAATTGGCTATTTTTTCTATGCTACAGTTGATCAACTCGAAAGTTGTACTATATAGAGTACAACACTAATCCAATGTACAACATTTATAAATCCAGAAACATTGTTATTACTGTTAATCATATGTAATACATTGCCTGTATGAAGCATGAAAATACCACAGCTTGTTTTTGTTTGGTGAATTCAATTGAATTCAATCGAATCTTGATAAATGATTTATATAACCGCAACCAAGGCTACTCTTGGTCACTTGCCGAAATAAATGAGTAAATATTTTACTCTTACAAAATGCTCAGAGAAATTACTTTGCATTTGTGGGCTACCACCAGATCAAATAAAATATTTACCACTGAGGTTTTAGGACAGTCACAGTGTAATGTTTACTCGGGGAGTAACTTATTGGAATGCAGTCCTAACGAGCGAAAGCTAGTTGCTACCTTGTAATGGACGGGGTGTAGACAGAAAAGAACGACCATCCTGCGTACAAAGCAGCAATGCCATTGCATGACGCTCGGTTGACGGCGCCTGAGAGTCTGGTCATGAAATACCGAGCGCTCGCGTTCATGTCGACGTCCTCAAACACGACACTGCAGAGCAGAGAAAACATGCCCAAGAGTATAATCACGTGGTATTGCTATAAATAAATATCGTATGAGCGCAGGATACACGTGCGCCAGGGTACCGCACCCCGTACTGCAGACTTCTGCACGTGTTCGGCATCACTGCCGCACGTGTGGCGGATAACGCCTTCCTGTACTCGAGCCCAGAGGTATAACAGGAGACAACTTACAGATCTTCAGACCGGGGAAGACGCCACTTTCCCCGCTCAGTCCCGTACGGCCAGGGCTCACCATAACCGTTCAGTCATGCATTAATTTGACAGGGTAGTTGAATACCACTGACAGAGGGAGATAACGCTCATTCCAATCGCAGTGTCACCTAGCAAAAGAGCACCCACAGGTTAACTGTGGGGATCCACCTTACTGAGGGCGAGGCTGTCCACCTCTACGAAACTGCTTCGTGGACGAGTCCAGTAAGGCGGACCAGACCAGGACCCAAGGACCAACCCCGAAAGTCTACTCCTAAGAAGAAGTTCGTTAAACCACTACCACTCAGAGTCCAACCCGTGATGGGCTCAGCACAAGGCTGGGGCTTCACACCGACCCCCCTGAGTACCTGCGAAATACCATGCATCCGAGTTTTCACCCGACCAGGTGTCCACCTTCCAGAGCTCCAGAACCCCTTCTCCAGATGAACATTGCTCGAGATCTGCTACGCAGGACACTTGTGCATGCCTCGGTGGAGAAATGCAATCTGTTCGTAGATAGCACAGCAGGCTGGAGCTTCCGTACCAGCTTCTGTAAACCGGCCTAAGTAACCCCGCCGTGGATCTACCCCTTGTGCACAAGAGAGGGTCACAACATGCCCGGTCTTCGTCCTCACTCCGTTAGCCGTAGTGCAAGCATCTACGTTACCAGCCCAAGTCACGAGAAGGTGTAGACCCCTAAACCCCAACACTGTTCGACAGCGCCAAGCTCTCCACGTCGTGTACTTTCCGGGTGCCAAACACCTCTCCCCCTCCCCACCTTCACGCCCCTCAGGGCCACAGACTTACTACTGAAGGAAGACATGAGATGAGGCCTGCAATGTATGAGAATGGCGAGGGAAAACGCGAGATCCATGAAGAAGGAAAAAAATACCGCCGACCAGCGGCATCGTCCGGCACGATTCCCGCATGCGGAACTCCGAATATCGAGCCCGGATCGACTTAGTTGGAGGCGAGTTCTCTGACCACTACACCACCGTGGCCCTAATACATGGTATTGCTGATCAGTAGAACCTGTGATTCTAGGTGATAAGAATCCTGCATCACTTTGTTTCAATGCCTCATGTGTACAAACACAGCTGTGCTTCATGGTTATTGGCAGAGAGTATTTGTGCAGAGGCGTCTCCCATTTGACTGTACCATTCAGAACAAGGTTACGGTGACACTACTCACCTGTGATATGCCGCAAGAACCCCGACACGCTGAGAGTTTAAAACATCCAATCACTAACCATGAAGCACGGCGATGAAACAAGAATTATTTTCGCCATTAATAATTGGCTCTACTCATCAGTATGATGTTCCAGAACAGTATTTCTCATATCTATGGGTCAATTTAACAAATCAACGTTATCGATTTGTTAGATTTATTTTGTGGTCTGTCCATGGTAAAGGTAGCACTTTTGAAGCTCTTGACATTATTTTCCTTGAATCCAATTTGTTTCTTTCAGTGACTGTTTAGTACCATTTTTTATTAACTCGCTTACGTGTGTCTAATGATTTTTTTGGTAACAATGAGCTAGACACTTGAAACTTTAACATAGCTCAGAATTGAATAGCTGTGCAACTTTCTTGTCTGCCTGTTCGGTACAAATTTCGCATTGGATTTTTAACTAGTTTCAGTAAGCTGTTTTTCTTTCTTTCAGAATTAAAAATAATAGAGCAGTCTAATTATTCAGTATGGAGCGTTAGGTTGAGGGGCGAAGGGGGGTAAAATAAATATATATAGGATAATCCAATTGTCATGTCAGTTATTTTGGAGGAATAAACCTGTCATCTTGAGGAACTAAAAATGCTTTATGAACACAGGTCCGAATACGCATCGTTACTGTACCACGGGTCACATGACATACAGTGTACGGCGCGCTGGATGAATCAAGTTAACTGGGCCGTGAACATTCCGAGAAAGAATTTTGCCTCAGTTTGTATCATTGACTTGCGTGAACATCTGCGTGGTTATTGGCAGCGTGTTTTAGTCAAGTGATGTCTCTCATTTGATTGCGCCAACCACAATAAGGTTACTGCAACATCACACGTCTGTGATTTACGAGTAGAAGCATAGCTATCTTAAGTAGAAGGCCGCGGCCATAACTCTGGCAACACTGCCAAGAAGAGTCATTTTAACGCTTTTTTTTTGGTCTCCAACGGCAACGAATCAGGGACAACCATTGCCGTTGGAGAGCTAAAGAAAAGTGTTAAAATGACTTTTCTTGGCAGTGTTGCCAGATTTATGGCCGCAGCCTTCTACTAAAGATGGCTATGGCAGAATCCCAAAACATTTAAGAGTTTAAACATCAATTCACTGGCTATAAAGCAGAACTACAGATGTGAACGTAAGACACTGGAGCTAAATTATTTTCGCAAAAAATGTATGGTTGGTAGCGGCTCGTGGGTTGTTGCCAGGTAGGGCTGCAGTTGCCAAGAGCTGTACAGGGTTGTGCGCTGGTTCATTCTACAGCCTCTGAGACACTGGTGTGCAGGTGCCCCTTACTACTGAGTGGTCACAAAAGATCTAGTAGCCGGCGAATATTTAACGGTCGTTTGTCAATGGCGCGTTCGTCATGAGTGTAAAGTTCCAACTATCATGCATTCGCTTACCCCAAATGTGTATACTTAGACACCAAGTTTGTGGTCCTGAGTGATTTAGAAGCCAAGATATTGATGATATACCATTTCAAAATGGCCACTGTAAAATCCAAGACGGCCGCCGGCAGAGTTGGTTCCTATCAAAAATTTCAAGCTAAATACCTAACAAAGACATTGAAAAAATTTGGTGCTTTTGTCCGGTGTGTCCACATTCCCATGTTAAGCTGCCCCACTACTATGGCGCGTTCATCAAGAGTGTACAGTTCCAACTATCTGCACCCCCCTCCTGGCAACAACCCACGAGCCCTACTACCATCATGTAATAAATTCTATTCGTCTGGTGTGTAGTTGCCAACAAAAGCTGCAATGGCGTACTACAGTAACACGACATCGCGTACTCTGAACTGTAGTGAAGAAATTATTAATTTTCGGGTATAAGTTCACAAAATTATATTGTTCGCATACATGTAAGGATTGGTAATTGTGCAATAATCTGTATGAAGTTGGTGTGGACTATAATGGTCACTTTTAAATCCCTAGTGACTTTTTTTCTTTTCAGATAGTTTAGAGTTTCCTACATCTTTTTAATGTTGTGCCCAAATGTTGGTGAAACTGGTGAGTAACTTGCATTAAGTTTAATTCAACTACATGTTGGAAAAAATGGGATTTCTTATGGGAAAGTCAGGCACAGGGAAAATTTCTGCTGCTGGTTTCATTGCTATCGCTAAGGAACCAGAAAAATACGAAACTGTAGTAACATTTAATTTAATCAGGTTGGAAATTATTGAAGTCATTTAATTTAAATTGAAAATAAACCAATTTTGCGTTTTAAAGTATCAATTTAATGTAGCATAAAATTCAGGAAAGCTCTATGATTGGTCGTTTGCACCCCTTACCGATACCAGCGCTCAAAGCGGCAGAAATTGTCCCTGTGTCAAACTTTTAACATCGATCTTTCTAACCTGATGTAGCAGCATGCATGCATTGATAATGTCCGAGAGGTTTTTGTTGGTTACTATAAGTAAATCATAACCTTTTTATGCATCGTGTATTTTTGACATTATTTTCATGTTTGGGAATGTTAATGATGAGTGTTTCAAATTTATTACAAATAAACAGACAAAAATTGAAATATTGTCATATAAGAGGTTAGTACGTAGTGGCAGAAGCAGTGTTCGCAATAACGAAAATTTTTAATGTTGCACCGCGCCCTTCGCGTTGTGTCTGTCACGCTATTGTGATTCCAGCATCATGGTGCAAGGATAATATTTAGAGCGCTGTTCTCTGGGCCCCATGTTTGCGTAGAGGATTCAACAAGCGACGGATCCAAGGGCAGGAGGTCGGTAGGGGAAAGTGCCTCACTTAAGGGTTCAGAAACAGTTTTTTTCTACGAAAATATTCCACGTGCCCCCAGTGTGCCAACGTACGAAAAGAAAATAAACTTCAGGTAAGATCGTAACCTCATTGTTAAGACTCCACGCTCATTAAAAACACAGTTTCTAAGCCCTCTAACATGGCTAAAAACGACCTTTTCAGACTGCCGTACTACAAAATGTACTAAGCGAATGTACGTGAAACTCAGATTGCGACCTGCACTGAACTTAGTTGCAGACTTTCTACCAATAAAATTATATGGTCACCGCTTAATGTCCAGTAGTAAAAACCCGTTCGGCGGGAAGCTTGCACGCTAGTTCAGCGCTTGGCTCGTTGAGGCGACGCGGCATTTGATGTGCCCTTCAGGTCGACCTTACTGCTCCGTCGCTTTTGAGCCTCTCACGCGGGTAGGTGGCCCCCTTAAGCCCCCCCTCCCCCACCCACCCTCCCAATAAGTACAAGCATGTACAGTGTAAATATCTTAAAAGTGAACTTGGGGATAGACCATTTCGGAATGACACTTGTTTATTTATAGGTAGAGACATGAAAACTTCACAGTTTAAACTTCCTTTATTCTAGACTTAACGGCCCTGTGTACTATTGAGTCTTTTTTTTTTCCTTCGTTGGCTGATCTCTCAATCAAACTTTGAACTGGACTGTCAGTGATTGGGCTCTCGTTTTGCTGTTGATTTGTTATTTGCTCTAGAGTCTTCCAGGGGGTGTTTAACCCAATCGCAAAGCATCACGTATGAGCAAGCATTTGGTATCTATCTTGTCCTGAAATGAATCCGCGAAATTTTGCAGTCTCTATTTTTATTTTATTTTATTTGCGGCTTATTTTTACAGTGGCGAAGTTAAGGTGTAACCACCTTGTCTTACACTTAACCACTGAAAAATAAATAAATAAAATAAAAATCAAAGACAACAGAACATTAAAACACATTGAGAAAAGAATAATGAGAGAAGTAGGCCTAAATATGATATCAAATTACAATAAGCATGAGTAATACCATCTAGAACATAAATTATTCCTGATTAATATTAAATTGAGACATAATACAAAATTGTGTTTTAAGTACGGAATCTTTATATATAAACAATTATGAAATAAATATGAAAGATAGATAAACTGGATATATTAGACTATACAAAAAATGATAAAAGTACTAAAGCTATAATTTAACTAATAATCTCACAGGGAGACTCTGGGAAATATTACAATGCGTAGTATACTAAGTAAATCTTATGGGAACTTAAGTTATTACATTACTACATAATAAAACAATAGTATATTTTTAAAAACATAAGAAGTAAGCTACACTATCAACTAATACTGAGAATATACAATATTGCATTTACTTTCACACACGCACATATGCACATACTCACATATACGCTTACATGCATACACGCACACATGTGTCACACACACATACACACGGGTCAACAAGTGTAATATACACACATATGCACATACTCACATATACGCCAATATGCATACATACAAGACACACACACATACACACGGGCCAACAAGTGGAATATACGCACATATGCACATACTCACATATACGCTAATATGCATACACGCACACATATGTCACACCACATACACACGGGTCAACAAGTGTAATATACGCACATATGCACATACTCACATATACGCTAACATGCATACATACAAGACACACACACATACACACGGGCCAACAAGTGGAATATACGCACATATGCACATACTCACATATACGCTAATATGCATACACGCACACATATGTCACACCACATACACACGGGTCAACAAGTGTAATATACGCACATATGCACATACTCACATACACGCTAACATACATACATACATACATACAAGACACACAAACATACGCACGGGTCAACAAGTGTAATGCATCCACTGTTCATATTGAATTAATTTTTAAAATGTTAGTCTAGCAAATTTTTTAAATGAAGAAACAGACTCATGCTGTCTGGTTTTCTCATCGAGTGCATTCCAAGCACGTGCAGTGGCCACCGAAAATAATTTGAATATTTACTGGTTCTATGCCTTGGGATTAGTAAAACCATATTTAATTTAGAACGTGTACTGATATCGTGACGGGACTGAAGTAAATTTAATTTATCAGCTAAATATTTCGGACTTTTAATATGAAGTACTTTTCTAAGTAGTAGCAGGCTATGCAATTTGCGTCTATTGTCAAGTCGTAACCATGATAGCTTGTCGTAATATGGAGAAACACGGTCTCGTGATTTTAGATTAAAAATAAAACGAATACAAATATTTTGTAATTTCTGTAGTCTGGTTAGTTGTGCGTTAGTCAGGTCATTGTACACTATGTCACAGTAATCGAACAAGGGAAAAATTAGTACCTGGACAAGACGTTTTTAATATTCTCAGTTAGCTGGTTTTTAAGGCGTTTTAGTAGATGCAAAGTTGCTAGAACCTTTTTACTTTTATTAGCAACATGAGTAGACCAATTTAAAGTACTACTCATAGTAAGGCCAAGATTTTTAATTGTTGACTGTATTTCAATATTTGTGTTGCCTACTACAATTTTTGGTAGTTCAACGGTAAGGGATTTTACCATCTTATCGGAACTACACATTAAAATAGCCTGGGATTTTAATGGGTTCATATGGAGTCCATTTTCTATGGACCATTTTTCGACAGCCTTAAGATCTGTGTTTAAATTGTCTTCTTTTTGTTGGTATTATCCGAGGAAGAAAAAGAACAATATATTTGCTAATCATCGGCATAAATGTGATATTGAGAAAATGTAATATATTTAGGAAAATAATTTATAAATAGGAAAAATGTTGACGATCTCGCGAAAGTAATTCGCCCCCATTAAAACTCATAGTTGGATTCTTGGCTTAATTCAAAAGCCTCTCAATAGAACAGCCGTTTTGTCGCGAAAATATTTTTGCTCCATTTTGTATCACTGTCTCGCGTGGACATCAGCAGCTGTGCATCATGGTTATTGGCAACGTGTCTTTGTTCAAACTGGTCTCTCAGTTGGCTGCACCAATCAGAGTAAGCCAGTCGTGGTACCATATGTCTGTGATTTGCCAGTAAGAAACCCAATACAAGTGAGATTTAAAACCAGTGGCATCATTTCAGGTTTGTCTGGGGGGGGGGGGATAGGGGGCAAGATTTTGTTTTCCGGCGACATTGACCTTGTTGCATCTTTCTTATTAATTAAGCATGTATAAATTAGATACTTTAATAATAAAACTTCAGTTTTATGTGTTTACGTTAGCATTATTTAAATTTAAAAATACAAAATTTATATTCATAAACCTAAAATTCTAAATCCAGGAAGGGGGGGCATTTGGCCCCTTCCTGTGGCCTCAAATGACGCCCCTGCCTACAGGTCATTGAATTCGCGAAATTTTCCAGTCCCTACCCACATGATAAATGTAAGCTGGGCCAGATCTGGCATCAGGGATAGGCAAATATACACTTATTCATGTCTGGCCCAGATCTGGCCAATTTCAGATATAACCTTTTCCCATTGAGGGGTGCACATAGACATTGAATCCAATTGACGCAGAAATGTTTTCGCCATAAAATTGTGGCTCTAGCTATGAAAGATAGTTACTAGGGAGGCAGAGAGTCCTGTTGGGTGCTGCCATGAAGAACTCGGAGCACTTGCACGTGTTGTTAAACCACTCGGCGCCTACGATCTGCTTGCACTCCTCGTCGCTGTCGTATGGGATGCTCTTGTCGTCGGCCTCAGCGCGTCGCCACTCTGCAACACACATGACAGGCGGTTACAATAAGTCACCAGGGTAGACCAAACAGGACAATATTCCAGCTCTAGTTGTTCAGACAGTAGGCTGGAGTTACAATCATCCGTCTCGACCGTCCGTCCGTCACGTGACCTTCAGACAATCGGAGTCTTCCAATGTTTACATCCGTCCGGCCGTCGTAAGCTGGGGAAGCTCTCTAAAGATGGCGGCGATCGTTTCAAAGAAGGCCGTGAGGTTTGTTTTATTTTATATTTGTCTTGCGTAGTACTGCAAATACATGAATTTAAACTACGATAGAGATAATTATGGCACACGGAAAACATTAAATTGCTAGCAGAAGTAATTTTATCTACATAATGATTACTGAAATTGAAACATACATAATTATATCAGTAAATGTTTGTTCGTCTAATTAATTTTTTGTGAAAAACAGCGGTTGCGTTTATTAGTAGCCACAGACTAACAAATAAATAGGTAAAAATAAGTAAACTGTCGAGGGTAATTTTTTACGTCTAACAGAAGTTTTCTGTTTGTACATTGGTAGCATTGGAAATGAAAGAAATAACGTCGGATGAATGACGGATTGTAGTAAATCGCTAGCTTTGTAGACGGACGGTCGACGTGCGGACGGGTGGACAACTGACGAATGCGGATAAAACAACCCGTAAATGTATGCTGCGTAGTAGTATTCGTAAAATAATAATAATAATAATAATTTCTGCTCGCTGCAATGCATTTCAAGCTGGGCGAATGGTCGCGAATGTACTTTTATTTTCATAAACAATGTTCACAGCAATAAGTGGCACCTCTAAATGTTTGATAACGGCAAATGAAATTTTTGATGAATTGGTGTAGGCCTTGATTCCTGTTCCGTTTATTTAGACGTTTCTTAAGAGTGTTCAAATGAGGAAAAAATATAATTTTATATTTGCATAAAACAGTGATAGTTTTGTAGACGTTACTACTTGGTAGTACATTTACCATTAAAAAAAAAAAAAAAAAAAAAAAAAAAAAAAAAAAAAAAAAAAAAAAAAAAAAAAAAAAAAAAAAAGCTCAGCCAGTTTTTCCATAGTGGCATTTCAAAGTCAAAATTTGCATGTTTTTAGTTAATACACCCCCCGAAAACCAATTAGCATAATGAATCTAAATGAGTCACAGTGAAAGTAGGCTACCTATCCCGTGCTAGGGCTTTAAATATATAAAAACCCATTCAAGCAATGTTTTGTGTTTTTATGAAATTTTAAATTGTTTTGTTACTTTTAGGAAGTGTTTTTTAGTACAAAAATATTTAGCATTGGCTTTTTATAATATGTTTAAAGCCCTTGTCCATGACCTGTACTTTTACTGTGAATTATTTAGCTTCATTATCTTTATTGGTTTTCGGGGGGTGTATCAACTAAAAATATGCAAATTTTGACTCTGAAATGCCACTATGGAAAAACTAGCTGAGCTATTTTTTTTAATGGTAAATGTACTCGCAAGTAACGTCTTCAAAACTAACACTGTTTTATGCAAATACAAAATTATGATTTTTCCCACTCGGAACATCCTAACAGCAAGCGAAGCATTGTGGTTTCAGAGGGAAAAAATTAACTTCAACTTACTTTAAAAATTTCTAATTAGTATTTTACTTGTCGTATTCGTTGTGTTTCACTGTTTTGTATAGTCATGAAAGACTTTGTATAATTTCAAGATCCCAGTTGTATCCTCTAAAATATATTGCTGGTTGCACGGTATCACAGGGAGGGTACATGTAGGCCTACCGTAGTCAGTATTTATATTAGTTTACGTTAGTTTAAATTATTTTACACAGTAAGTCCTCGATTTACGTCGTGATTAGGTTCCAGGAAACAGCTACGCAAATTGAAACGAATAAAATGGAGTCAGACCAGCCTCTCCCGCAGCCTATAGCCAACTCTTTTTGGAACATAAGAATGTTAACTCTTGCGCGCATGAGTTGATTTACGACGTCATTCTGAATCGAAAAATGGGTACTCAAGAGTTAGGGACGTTAATCCGAAACTACTGCTCGACAAACCTAAGTGTAGCCCCGGGTAGGGGAGGTAAGAGCGCTAGTGTTTTGAGGTTGCTGTGTGAAAGCAGTGGAGGGGAATGTCTTGGAGCCCTCCCTCCATATACACTCCAGTCATATCGTAAGCGACCATCTGTAGTAGGTCTAATATGCCTGTGCAACCCACGAAATAAAGGTTGGATAATAACTACACAGTGGTTGTCACTTTACATCTGACGAGACTATACGCACTGCTTGTCGCGACCGCCAGGCTACTTGCTTGATATTGGCTGTGAGGGTGTAGTAGGTCGTAGGTGAGTAGGAGGGTGGGGTATGTCAGAGAGGGGGACGGCTGTAGTTCACATATTTTCCCAGGACACACTTAAGTTTGTCGAGCTGTAAGTAAATCGAGCACTTATTAGTTGAAAACTTTCTCCCGCAGGACTAGTCGTGGTCTCTCGAGTAGTAGTCTGAGATAAGGCACCCCATCAGACCAGACACTATTCGACAGCCAACAGGTGTCCGCGCTATGGACAGATAACGCGACATTGCGTCTACGAGCCTTTCTGTGTTATCGCACTCCGCGCGCAGATACGCGTGAGTCGTACGTTTATCAGATAGGCGCCTTGCATTTGGCTTCGGCTCGGTCCGGACAGTCAGGAACGTGTTGTTTTCTGCATGCAGGATGTACTGAATGCTCGTTTCTCCCTCTCAAGAATGGTTTTTGCTCTCGTGTAAGTGGGTGGAACAACTACTTACTGCAGGGCTTAAGCTGTTAGCCCACTAATTGCGAATAATTCTGAATCTCCAAATTTTGGATATATTGTCCCTTACAGACGTTTCCTACCGGAGTGCAAGTATTTCAACTTGTGCACATCCATTTACAACGTATAACCCAACCTTCAACCCTGCCCCGTCTGTAACATTGGTTATCTAACATCGTGCACAAAATTTATCGCATTTTAAACATCCACAGAAAAAGTATTTTAGTACCGCAAACGGTGTGGGGCACAGTTAAGCTATTTTTGTTTTTATTTTCCATAATTGTAAACTGTGAGTTAATATTGATTAAATGTCACGCGAATGATTCATTATTCGAAAGTTATCGTAAGTACATATTTTTTATTCAGGGCTACCATATATGTGAAAGCATTTTTGTAATGTCCGAAAGTCACCCCCCTCATGTCCAAAGTCACTCACACTTTCGGTACTATAAAGCCAGTACTTTAAACAGCTGAACCTAAAACTAAAATACATTTTGTAAGGCTGTTTCAAAGCTGAACAATATCTTTTGCACATAGGCGTAGCCTCAGGGGGCCACAGGGGGGCAAGTGCCCCCCCCCAACTTCAAAATAGTTTTTAAAAATGATAATGATAATTCCTTAAATAATTACTTTTTATATTATTTTTTAACAGAAGGTTAATAAAATTTCTAGCCAATATTTGTTTCGAATTATTATCGTAGTTATACATTTCCAGCAAGTTCTTGTAAATTTACACTTTTTATTTTTGGTTTTATTAAAAATACTAGGTAATGTGCCCCCCCCCCCCACTTTTTCATAAAAATTTAGAGTCTCGCTACGCCTATGCTCATACATAACTAACAGTTTGCACATAGAACACCGTAGAAATTGAGTCCTAGTGAAAATAAGAGTTTGAACGAAATCTGAAAAAAAAAAAAAAAAAAAAAAAAGTATAGTTGCAGGTAACATACTTGTGTTAAAATAGGGACAGCAAAACAGTTTGGCTGTCGGTACAACTCTGGACAGTTCCTTCAACAATATGTTTTGTAGACGTTACCATCTATTGTGTAAAAGCAACAAGGCTCTTTGTTTCTTCTACAAAACAGATTGTTGAAGGAACTCTCCAGAGTAGTACCGACAGCCAAACAGTTTTGTTGTCCCTATTTTAACACAAGTATGATACCTGCAACTATACTTTTTTTTTCAGCGAAGGGTTGGCTGGGGGGGGGGGTTAGGGAGGATATTGGAGATCCCCGAGAAACCCAGAACGGTTCCCACTTGCGAAAATTCTGAGACGGAGTCCGCCGGGAATCAAACCCGGATCGCATTGGTAGGAGGCGATTACCCTAGCCATTGCGCCAACTGCGGTCCCAACATTTGAGTAGTCGATTTCAACGTACATTCAGCTTATGAAAACATGACTGGCTTTCGCTTGTGTGTAGAGCTGTTGCCCTATTTGACTAATCCAATAAGAATTACACTACTGTAAAATTTAATGGCTGTTATTGGTGTGCAGAAAACTACGTTATGTAACGCATATAACACCCAATCGCACATGCCGCAAGAAACCACGATGTTTTCATGGGTATGTTAGCACAAAATATGATCGCGATTTACCATCATCTCTACTTAAGGGCAATAACTGTTCATATTATGTAACATGTATCTCAGTGACTTGCGAATGTTTCCAAGTTGCAGATAAACACACAAAAACATAAAAATACAAAGAAAATCGTCGAAGAGAACCTGCTATCTTCGTCTGTGATGTTTTTCGTTGTGCTGTCTCGCCTACAATCTTTTCTGTCGCTGTGTTCATTTGTGTTGTCCTCGTCGTTTTGTCCATCATCGTTGTCCTGTTCATATACTTTGTTCCGTCGGTTCCTTTGTTTTTGTTAGTCTCTATTATCATATACTGACTATATTCCTATTCTGAAATTATTTATGTGTGTATTGACAACGACCATAGCTGGTCTTATTTAATTTATTTTTTCGTGATTTTGTTGCATTTTGTATTTTCTTTGTATCTTTATGGTTTTGTGGGTTTATCTGCGACCTGGCAACATTCGCAAGCAATGTCGTTTATCCACGAATACTCATCTTGTCGTACATCCCCATTGCAAAAATCTTTCAAAGATCATGTATCTCAGTGTTATACAACATTTGCAGTACACAATGTGGAATGGACATATTAGGTCTGTTTTAGAACTAAAAGTGTGAACTGATAAAGAATCAAACATCTACGACATCTAGAAAATAGTTCCCTCAGAACTGTTACATTTTACTGAAGTTAAGCGAATCAGAGTAACTTATTATATTCCTTGCAGCCATCCCTACTTCGTACGCCGGAAAAAAAAAAGTAGAGGTGAAATTTCCTCGCACATAAACTCTTACGTGTGAAATAAAACAATGCGCATCTGTGTAGAGACAATTTATACAAGTAGTAGACGCAATTTTTTTTTTTTTTTTTTTTTTTTTTTTTTTTTTTTTTTTTTTTTTTTTTTTTTTTTTTTTTTTTTTTTTTTTTTTTTTTTTTTTTTTTTTTTTTTTTTTTTTTTTTTTTTTTTTTTTTTTAAGGCACAGAACCGGGGTAGGCGATAAGTAGAGAACTGAAAAATTCGCGTTTTCCTTTGACCCCAAGCTAGAATTCCAGCAACTATAACTTCTTACCACATTTACGATTGGCCCGTGACTTATTTAACACTTCCTGGAAGTAGCTTAGCCAATAGTATAGAAGCAACTAAATGCAGGCTCATATCACCGCGTCATCGAGCAGCCAGTGAGCAGATAATGTCTGCTAGAATACACATATGTTCTTGGAGGCTAGCCTACATGTCAGTGAAATCGCGAATTTTTCAGGTATCTAGCGATAAGTCGAATACAACACGTCCGTCAAACATGTCATCGCCTTTAGGCGCGAAGGATTTATCCTTCGTGCAGTGTTTTCGTGGAAGGTTTTTTTTTTTTTTTTTTTTTTTTCAATGGGAGTTAGAGCGATGCCCGTATTATTTGATTTGTGAAAGTACGTGTTAAAGTCCAATTCAGGTTTCTATGATTTTGTTTTACGATTACATCTGCGTTACTGGACATTGCTGCATTCTCTCGACGTCTTGAATACGTACCCACGGTTTTACTGTACATTTCAGATGTCCCTACATTCAGAAGCATTTCTCTGCGTGACAGTGCAACGAAAGCTCATATTGATTTCTAGTGTGACACATTGTGTCACGTTGTTCGTATCAAGCCGTTATCACTCCTGTTATCTGTTGTTTCTACAGGATGAGCAATATAATAATTGGTGTAAGTTACGAAGACTTAAGTTAATTCGTTAGGAGGTTTACTTTGATAAATGATCAGTTTTTCTCATTTCAAGACCGTTTCGTTTGAATTTGAATACTTGGGCCTGAGTTTATACATTTTGACGAAATTATTTTTAAAACATAAACGGGAGATGATATCGTAATATTACTATGCAACCTTGTTATGACTATGGTCTTTGAAAGAACTGTGCAATGGGAGTGCATGACTGGATTCAGTTTCTTGGACGTACTCCATTGCAATTTGCAATGGAGTACGTCCAAGAAACTGAATCCAGTCTTGTTATGACTATTACTCTGATTTTGTTGAGACTAAATACGGCACGATGGTAGCAAATTAGTCAACAAAACTTCTTTCTAATTAAAATTAGCTAAAATCTTTACTTATAGGTAGGGACCCCTGATTTTCACGAAAAAAATTTTGCCCCACTTTGTTTCAGTGTCTTGCGTGCACATCTGCAGTTCTGCTTCGTTGTCAGTGATTGGATATTTCATCTCTCTCGTGCCTTGGGATTCTATCGGCAAATTACAGCCGTGAGGTGTTGCAGAGACAATATTGTAATTAGCTCAGACAAATGATATACGGCTCTTCATGCAGACAACCTGCCAATAACAATGAAGCAGAACTGCAGATGTGCACGTAAGGCACTGAAACAAAGTGGGGCAAAATTCTTTTCGCGAAAAACCAGGGTTCCTACTTATAGACTACCGTTGTTTCGAAAAATGGCATTACAAAGTAAAACCAGTTTGTAACAAATTCACAAAGCAAAAGCAAATTTACGTAATCGGCTCTTGTCTGGGTTAAATGATAATAATAATAATAATAATATATTTTTTTTTTTCAGTTTAGAAACTCGGGCTCACCTTTGCGTCATTTCGTTGTGGCTGTTACAAAACAACGAAACATTATTCAGTGAACAATACTAACAAGCACTGTTATGTGTATTTATGTTATAACAGTCCTCTAGGGGGGGGGGCATTAGTTTAATTAGTTTCTCAGTAAACCATAAACGAACAATTTGTTGTGACTATTGTATACTTTGAATGCTAGCCTACTTTTCCGTAACTGTAATTTAAAAAAATGCAATTCAAGTGGCAACTACACTTCCAGCAAATTTAGTTATTTTTTATATTAATACTTAGACATGCATGCACATTAATGTACGTTCTTTCGTTTATTAACGTTTCAATATGTCAAGTATATTTATACGATTACAAAAATTTATATTTTGAACACTTGTAAATCTAACACATACAGGCCTTCTTACTGTATAGCGCCTAAGCTTATGATATTACACTTGGCATACTTATCTTGTAGCTTGCCTTTGTTTTGTGCGAATATGTGCAAAGTGATATTAAACGAAGTCTTGACATGAAAAAAATTACAAGGTTTTCTAGACCAAGGACTAACGAGTATATAATAACACAGTTGCCAGAGAAATGTTTAAAGTACCGCTTCGGATTTCTTCAATTTTTAGAGACATGCAAAATTCGTGTTATTTTCTGACAGCTGACTAGACTCCAAGTGACTATAGGCTCGTTAGACGTCTCCCGCTGGCCGATATTGTCGTGACTTGCCGCGGAGAATGCTTACACGGTAGACAGGCCAATCTCTGTAAAGACGTAACACACGGAAATGACAATACATAAAAGTTCGTGGCCAATTGAATCGCAGATTATGCTATGTTACGTATAGGAAAGTGAAGTTTAGTCTGCTACCAGATGATAACGCGAATTTTGCATGTATCTATCAATTTGGTACGCAACACTGCAGTTGCACATTTTTTTATTTAATATTTATTTAGTGATGGACTTCATTTTCTGGAGAAATTAATTGAGGACAACATTATATAAATAATAATAAATGTTACATATGAGTTTACCAAAATATAAATCTGAACAAGAGCTTCTAAAACACTGATTTCAGAATTTTCAAATTATAGCCAATTTACAAAAAAAATACTTTAAGAGCATTCAAACAGCTGATTTTACGAGGCAGCCACGGACTCCCGTCATCTGGGGTTACTTGCAACACTTGGGGTCACTTTAAACAATATTTCAAGAATTTTTATTATACATATGGATGCCTTCAATTAAACGTTATTCTGATCATATTACTTGGCTCCTGTTGTTATTGTGTCATTATTTTTTGTTTTATCTGTTACGACCTCTATGTGCACAATAAAAATTCTTCTGTTTCAAGTTACCCTAGGCGTTGCAAGTAACCCCAGATGACGGTACTGTGCAGCGGATATCATTAGAACCACAGATTATTCAGCAACGCATTTCACTGTTGTATGTGCACATCTGCAGCTCTGCTTCGTGGTTATTAGTAATATGTATTTTTGTATAGGACTCGCTGATTTGACAGAGCCAATCAGAATAAGGTTACTACGACACCACATGTCTACGATTTGATGGTAGAACCCTAAGACGTTGAGAGTTAATAATAACCGATCCAGCGGCGGCATTTCAGGTTTTTATAGGGGGACGGGGGCAAGATTTTGTTTTCCGGCGACAGTGACCTTGTTGCATCTTTTTTATTAATTAAGAATGTATAAATTAGATGCTTTAATAATAAAACTTCAGTTTTATGTGCTTAAGTTAGCATTATTTAAATTTAAAAATACAAAAAATATATTTATACACATAAAATTCTAAATCCAAGCGGGGAGGCATTAGCCCCCCCCCCCTCTGTGGCCACAAATGACGCCCCTGAACCGATCAGTGACTGTCAAGCAGAGCTATAGACGTACGTAACTACGACATTGAAACAAGTACACTGTAAGAATTATTTGTAAACTAAACATATCGATATATAGGAGTGTTAAGGCCACGTGTACATATTTATGCTATTTTAGTAAGTTTTGTTATTTATATCATGAAAAGGAACAGATATCGTAAAATCGTTACATAGATATGTTGGGAATTGTTTGTACCATGAAGCATTTTTTTTTTTTTCACAACATAAGTGTTAATAATTTTGTCTAATTATTTACTTGAAGAAAATTTTATTGAGTTGATAACTAGCCACAACTATAGAAACTTGTGTTTTGAAAATTAAAAATTAGGCTACATAGTACAAACAATATTCAACATTTATATGTAATAATTTTGCGATATTGGTTCGCTTTCATGATAAAAAAAACTCGGAAGAACAGCATAAATAGGAATTGCGTCACCTCTCTCGTGTTAAAATTATTATTTTCATATAATAAATTAAGGTTGTGACGAATTACCGGAAATTTCTCTTAATAGAAATATTACGTGTTACGTTTAGGAGCGTATTATTGGGCTATATTGGTATAAGGAATTACTTTGTGTCGATTACAAGGTGAGAGATAATTATCTTAAACTAAAATTAGCATAATTATTCCATTCTTACACTTTAATATTTCGAATACAATGTACAAAATGAAATATCAGAGAACTAACTTAGTTCGAATTGAAAAATTTTCAAATAAATCTTATAAATATTTTAATCGGGAAGAAATTACGAAAATTTTAAGCATTTTACTGACACGGGCTCTTAAAGGCGCGGTCACATCATATTTCAACGTTTTTATTAATTTTTATATTTGTAACAGATATTAATTTTCTTACTTTAAACATAAATTGTGACTAAATCTTCCTCATAGGACATTTCTGTATCTCTCATTGTTATTGCGTAATGAGTAGAGACATGCAAAATTCGCGTTATTATTTGGTAGCAGACTAAACTTCACTTTCCTATACATAACAGTGCATAATATGCGAATCAATTGGCCACGAACTTTTATGTGTTGTCATTTACGTGTGTTACGTCTTTACAGAGATTGGCCTCTCTACCGAGTAAGCATTCTCCGCGGTAAGTCACGACAATATCGCCCAGCGGGGGACATCGGGCGAGCCTATAGTCACTTGAAGTCTAGTCAGTTGTCAGAAAATAACGCGAATTTTTCATGTGTCTAGTAATGAGTCGTAAACGTCAAAATTTGCACTTTACGGCTTTATGTACGCCACTAAAACCAACTGACATACCAAAACGAAAAAATTCACAGGGTATAAAATGTTGTAGGCTATGATTTGACATATACAAAAACAAAAAATAAAATATTTTTGTATTTAATAAAAAATACTGAAGTTTGAAACAAAAATTTAAAAAAAATTAAAAGTACAAAAAATAATACTTATTTTGTTTTTATATGTGTCACATAACAGCTTATAATAGTGTTATACACTGTGAATTTTCTCGGTTTGGTATGTCAGTTGGTTTTAGTGGCGTATATAAAACCGTAAAGTGCAAATTTTGCCGTTTACGACTCATTACGCAAAAACTATGAGAGATACAATAATTTCGTAAGATGAATATTTAATCAAAATTTATGTCTAAAATAAGAAAAAAAATATATTGTAGAAATATAAAAATAAAAAAAGACGTCGAAAACTGAGGTGTAACGCGCCCTTAAGAACGTAGGTATATAGGCACGATTATTTCGCGTATTCATCTGGTAGCAGCTTAGACTTCTCAGTCCTATACACGCATCGGCTACAGTCGTATAGCTAGAGCCAGTGATTTTTGGTGAAAAGCATTCTGCATCAAATTGTTTCAATTCCTTATGTGCACACATGTTTCTCTGTTTCGTGTTCAATGATTGGAATTTTTTAACTTTTGGCTTCTCGGAGTGTTACCGGTAAATCACGGACGTGTGGTGTCGCGGTAACATTGTTCTGGTTGGTGCAGTCAAATGAGCCACGCCTCTTTCCAATTATAATCTACCAATGACTACGAAGCAGTGTTGCGGGTGTACACGTAAGACATTGAAACAAGTTGTTGCAGAATTCTTTTCACCAAAAATCACTGGCTCTACGTATAGCGTTCAAGAGGGTACCACGTGAGTTCACAACTATTTATTTCTTCATTCCTTACTGGTTTGCAGTCGTCAAATGTGTATCAAAACTACTGTTGACAGAGAAATATACGCTGTTGACGTTCAACCTGACCTAGAATCAATATGCGAAATAATCGTGTCTCTACGTATGTATGGTAAACCTATTATTCACGCATCAACGGTAACGTTGCTAAACACTTTTATGAAACAGACAATAATTGTGTACTAACGTTACCAGACTTGTACGGTAACAATGCTGATTATTTGTTGTATTTATAACCTGAAGCATGGTAAGTGACCCATACACTGTACTAGTTAATAACTTCCATTACTGTTCAGGAAGTTTTTTCACAGCGTAGGTGCGAAATTATTTCCCCCAAAAACCAGTGACTCATAATTTAAACGTATAATTTAACACTGTTTTCTCGTTACTATAAAAAGCGTGATAAGCCTATATAAATCAACACTAAATACAATACTGCAAATTACATGTTTTTCGTGGCCAATATAAAAAAATTACGACTTATCGAACATTTTTCGATCAAATATTTAGGACAGTTTCAAACAAATTCAATTCTGGTGAGTGAGTATTGGTAACTTTAATGTCGCCAGGTTCTCGTCAATAATAAACCAGTACTATATCATCTTTTCAACAAATTTGCCATACCAAGGCAAAAATATAAAATTTTGTTTTATCAGTAGCTGAACTCTTCAACTGAGGAAAATTTTGTTTTGAATACGTCCTGCATGAATAAATCGAAACGCCAGTACTCACACACCAGGTGTTCAATATTCCAAATAAACCATAGAAAATAAGCAAGTTTAAACTTCTTAAACTATTTTATTGAATTGTGTGAGATAATATACAACTTGAATTTAAGGAGTTTACACAATTAAAAACTTCAACAGTAAGAAGTAGACTTAAAAATAAGCAGGAAAGTGGCAAAAATTGATCGTACACAATAGCGAAGTTACTGCCTAAGTACGACCAATAGAAACATATTTTTTAATAGGTATTGTATTTTTAGGCTGTATTGATTATACCGAAGACTGTGGTACATTGGTAAAAATTTGAGGAAATAACATTTAAGTGACGACACTGGGCTAGTATTTCCAATTTTAAAACGCGTAGTATTTCCTTAACAAATATCCCGCCTTACATGTAATTTACGGGTTAAATCAAGATGGCGGCTATTGTTTAACTAACGAATGGCGTCATGTGAATACCAACTTTTTCTTAACGATTTCCACTGCCGATCTTGTGCACTGACTGTTCAATTGTATATGCTTCGGTTTAAACCAGTTTCATTTAAGTCTTAATGCTGAAGTTTTTCTTTACTGTGTAAACTTCTTTAAATGTACTTGGCTATGTTAATCACACACGGCTGTGTATGCTACCTTTTTCAGAAAATTTAGATTTTCAGGGTAGGCCTACTGTTTTTGGAAACCGTTACCGTTTGGTTACATTTAACTTCCGCAAGGTGGTGCGTCTCTTAATCTCTTTAACATAATAAAATAATAATGTTTAAAAAGTATGGTCTCAAAGATAGAGGCTACATTGTAATAAGTTGCATGTATACGTAATTTATGTGCTATTAATACAACCTTACAATATTTAGAATTTTTAAATGTAATACCATAGATCATCGTTAGGGACCCATGTTTTTCGCGAAAAGAATTTTGCCTCACTTTATTTCGGTGCCTTACGTGCACATCTGCAGTTCTGCTTCGTGGTCAGCGATTCGATATTTTAACTCTTACGAACCTTAGAATTCTACCGACAAATCACAGACGTGTGGTGTTGCAGGAACGTTATTGCAATTGGTTCAGTCAAACGATAGGCATTGACACGCTGCCAATAACCACGAAGCACCATGGCGGATGTGCACGTAATTCACTGCAACAAACTGGGGCAAAATTCTTTTCGCGAAAAACAGGGGTCCCTAATCATCGTATATCTTCGGAAATGTTTAATGGTTCCTGTTTGAGTTGCGGGGGTCTGGCAAAGAGTGACTATAGTTATGATGATATAATGAATAGCGACATTCAAAGGAGGAAGTGGTGTCACAACCTTTGATTTACGTATTTTCACCATAGTTCATGTTTCAGTTTCATTTATGAGACTTTTAACTTCGTCAGAGCATCAAACATGTACTGATAAATTGTCTGATGTCACAAGCAATCGTACGCTAGTTTAGTTACTGCATCTGAAACCGTATACAGAAATAAATATTCAACGCCAAATGTTTCTACAGGCTAGACCAAAACAAATTTTTCATCAATACTAACTTTAAATAAACCACAGTCCGTAAGGGCTACGTAAAAAAGATTCGTAATAAAAAAATGCACAGCCCATAAACAGCACAGAATACCATGCTACATTCCAGCACAACTTTGTGGCATTCGTAATAATTTGAGAAACTATTTACAGTATTAAATTGCTTTATTATCTATTGTAGTAATTAAATCGAAATATTTGTTGGTGTCCTCCGTGCTTGAATGGTAAAATTGAATTATTACTTTATACTACTTTGTAAATATTTAAATATACTAGTGTAGTAAGCGCACTACTTGTTGATTGGTTGCACACATAACACAACGCACGGCGTACACAGAGGCGTCATTTAGGGCCACAGGAGGTGGGGGGGGGGCGCAAATGCCTCCCCCCCTGGGTTTAGAATTTTATGTGTACAAATATATTTTTTGTATTTTTTAATTTAAATAATGCTAACTTAAACACATAAAACTGAAGTTTTATTATTAAAGTATCTAATTTATACATGCTTAATTAATAAAAAAGATGCAACAAGGTCACTGTCCCCAGAAAAAAAAATCTTGCCCCACCCCCCTTGAAAAACCTGTAATGACGTCCCTGCGTACAGAGTAGCTAAAAATTCGTTAATCTCCTCCCAGAAGAAGCTAATTCAATTAATAATTAAATCACAGAAAATTTTTGGCGGAGACAAAAGTATTTAAATTTCTTGTGTCGGGTTGTAGTGTGTACGTACGAAGTTCATTTGTACGCGACACCTGTACATTAAACTGAATTAACGATTTTATTTTTGTCATATAATTTTGAAGCACATTTTTGCATAGCAAAAATTCAGTTTCTAATTACTATAACGTACTTAATATTACAGCAGTATTTTTTTATATTTTTACCAAATATTTTACTTTTCTTGACGTAAAATTTGAAAAAAGAAAACAAGGGGGCGGCACAACCAACTTTACCCCCCCCCCTGCCCTTTCCCTTTATCCAGTACTGGTCCAAGGTGTGTTCCCTTTTCGTACAAAAGCACAATGGCACTTGTGTAACAGTTTTGTTTAAAAAAAAGTATTTACAGGTACATTACAAAGCATTTGAAGCCCGTGGTATAGGCGGCACCCTTAAGTATTCAACACAAAAATTGGCAACGTGTCTCCCGACTCGAGCCTCAGTTATTGGGCGGTGCATAGATGGATAATTGCGCACTCCTCCATACACTAAAACAAACCGGACTAACCAGTTCCAGATGTGCAGAAACACCAGGTCTCTTGACAGTGATAGCTGGAGTGGCTGCGCTTTCAACCACGCCCTGAACCTCATGACAATCCCCTTCTTTCGCGTTTTCGGAAATTTACCGGTGAATCCACCAGTGGTTGAAGCACCGATATACACCGGTTGAGACCATTATCGAACAACAGGTTGACGGTTTTTGAAAATCTTCCGTTTTGAATGAAATTGGATGAATCTACTAATGTTATATGACATTATACTCCTATAGAAATCTAAACTAAACAGTTTAGTATCATATGTAATCGTAAATATAGTTTACAATTCAAATATACGAATAAAATTAATATCTTATTTTAAAATAAATGATATTACATACAAATAAATTTGACAAATTTGCTTTATTTGACCTCACGTTCCACAATTATTTCAGTTATTTGAAGCGTTTTTTTCCGAGATTGTGTTCAAATATTCTCCGGTGGAAATTCCGGTGCACATCCACCAAACTAACTGGATTTTCAGGTTGGTTGAACCAGTTGAGAGTAAACTGGTAATTTACGAACGTCCGGTGTACACTGATGGGTGCATCGGCGAATTTCCGAATTCACGGCTGTGGTTAGTGGGCTTGGATGTCAGTCGTCCACGCCTGATGGAAATTCTCGATCTGTATTATTTCGTTCCACCTCACTAAACGAACGGAAGATAAATTCCGAAGAGCACCGACATTTGCGAGAACAGAATGTTCAGGAATACAGAAGTGAAATAGCCGGTACGACGACAAACTCAGACCCACACGCCAGTAGAATGACTTCACTGGCCGGCAATGTGACGGGAACTCTTCCTACCAATCAGCGGCAGGTGGCTACCCTGCTAGTATACAACCAGGCCAATAGGAAACTTAGAGGTAAACGTACACGGGGCTGGTATCAGCAGCCTCGGGCAGCCAATAAGCGGCGAAGAAAGCCCGCATCAAATGAGCCGCCACGTCATTTCACGTCTGTATTACTATTTAGTCTGTGATGTAGGCCTACATGTTTTGTTTGATCGTTTTATGCCCAAATAAAATAAGTGACTTCTTTGGCACTGCTTTAACCTACGTTTTGGTGGTGTCATACTGTACCGTTGAGACATTTTGGCAATTATAAATACCTAAAATGCAATGCAATAAAAATTCTGAATTTTTAAATGAAAAATTAAAACTTTAAAAATGTCCTCAAAAATACAAAAATTATTTATTTTTGTATTTATGTATGTCAAATCGTAGACTACAACATTGTTATACACTGTGAATTTTTTCGGTTTGGTATGTCAGTTGGTTTTAGTGGCGTACATAAAACCGTAGAGTGCAAACTTTGACGTTTACGACTTATTACGCGAAAACTATGAGAGATACAACAATTTTCTAAGAGGAATATTTAGTCACAATTTATGTCTAAAATAAAAATATATCCGGTACTAATAGAAAAATATAAAAAGACTTCGAAAACTGAGGTGAACCGCTCCCTTAAGGGAGCCGCCTAGTTAAAGTGGTTTAGCGTATTTGAGGGTAAGGTACGGGGGGAGTGAAAGGGTGACCTTGAGTGGAGGATCAAAGGCCGCAACACCACAGTGAGATTAGCGCTGAACTAGTGTGCAATATTCCCGTCTGGCCGATCCATTTTTTTTTTTTACTATGCTATTAAAGGCGGACTTACACTAATCCGTCGCTTCCGTCAGTCGTCCGCCCGTCCGCACGTCGACGGTCCGTCTACATAGCTAGCGATTTACAACAATCCGTCATCCGTCCGTCCTTATTCCATCCAAATGCAACGTTACCAAAGTACGAAGAGAAAACTTCTGTGGGACGTAAAAAAATTCCCCTTAGGCCTAACAGTTAACTTATTTTTACGGATCTATTCATTAGTTTATGGCTGCTAATAAGTGAAAGCTTCGTGTTTCATCAAACACAAATTTTGCGGACATTATATTTACTAATAAAATTATTTATGTTTTGATTTGTGTAATTATTATGTAAAATAAAATTGTATCTTAATATTTTAATGTTTTTCGTATTCCAAAATTATCTCGATCGTATTTTAAGGGCTTGTTCACGAGTTTTTTTTTTTTTTCAGACTGGTGCCAATAACTCAAATATTTTTTTAACCAAAAGTTTTGAAAACATTTGAGTCAATGTGCAATCACACGATGCACAATACTGTGGACGCGTTTTTTTTTTTTTTTTTTTTTTAAATAATGTACCATTCGCCAGCAAAATAATAACTTCCTTCATTTTTGCTTATTTTCACGACGAAAAACGTGGTACTTTGGGTAGTGAAATATAAAAAACAGTTCAGTATAATTGTACAAAAAAATTCAGCTACAAATTATAACATATAAGTGTCAAAACTGTGCAGCGAAATTTTGATATGAGTATTAGGTAGCAATAAAAAATAATATTTTCGAAATAACTGCAAAACTCCGTAACAAGGCCTTAAAGTAATGAATTTTCAGTACTAAGCAAGAAAAAATATAAAATAAATCTAATCTCACGGCCTCTTATTTATATGAAACGGTTGGAACAATCGCCGCCATTTTTAGAAGGCTGTGTTTTCATCCGTCGCACGTCAAAAGTTACAACTTGCCAAGCTTTCGACTGACGAACGGAAGGAAATATTGTAACCTTAAGCTCGACCATATACTAATTTGTATTGATGGAAAGTCTGTAGCAAATTTTAATGCACGTTTCTATCCGAGTTTTTCATACGTCTGGGCACAGTCGAATTTACCACTAGGCCCAGTAGGCCGGGGTCTATGGCGTAACTTACACAAGGGCGCACTTTTATCTAGGAAAACATCTGAAGAATTTCCCATCGCTATTTTTAAGTGTCAATTTGCGACGAGTAAAAAATGTTTTTAATGGCTTCACTTTTGACATTGTTGACTTATGCTGTCTCTATTAGTTGCTCTATGGCCAATCCGACTATTTAGTTTCAGATAACTGTGTTACAATTAAGCTGAATGAATTATTGTGTTATTACTATTATTATATAGAGCGAGAGGAAAGAGCCAAGTAATTTTAAATAACGCGGTGCTGAAAACGAGGAAATGACGTCAGTTGTTAAGGACGTTGGACCAGTAAAAATTCAAAATTTCATATTTGTGCCAAACACTGTTCAACTTTTACACATCAGATAACATGTCATTTCCCCGAATAAAAAAAATAGGGCCCATAGTTTTAGCATAATCACATATCAAAGTCACAAAAGGGCAGTTGCGGTGTAGCCAAAATAATAAAAAATAATTAACTTGCAAAATCAAGATAATTCATATCGATACTTAATGATGTGAACTACTTCAAGACACTTTTGTAAACACAAAGCTATATGTTTTTTTTAATTGATGAAAATGAGTAAATTTTTGCATAACTTTGACATTCGGCTACTATTGAAATATTGAAAACTAACTTTTGTCAAACATGTCATGAAATGCATTGATACACTGACTTACAGTTCCCGTAATTTTGAATTCATTAGTTAATTACTTTTTTTTTTATTTTAGCTACACCGTAATGGCCATTTCGTGACTTTGATGAGTGATTTTGCAAAAACTATTGGGCCTAATTTTTTTTTTATTTGGGGAAATGACGTGTTATCTGATAAGCAAAAGTTGAACGGTGTTTGGCACAAATATAAAAAAATTAAATTTTACGGGTCCAACGCCCTTAAGAAAGGTAGGAAAACAGAGGCTGCGAGGGCGCTTAGACTGGCGGGCCTAGGGCGCCTAGAAGCTTAAATCCGGCCCTGCGTCCGGGTACTACATTATGAAGTACGGTAGTCTGAAAAGGTCGTTTCTAGCCGTGTTGGAGGGCTTAGAAACAGTGTTTTTAATTAGCGGGGTGTTTTACCTAGGTCATTCTGTCCTTTTCCGAAGCATGTTTTCTTTTCAAACCTTGGCACAATTGGCGCATGGGGAATTGTTTAGTAAAAATAATAAGTATATCCTACTTTCTGCAGACCTTATCTCTTATTAAAGTTTACTTCCTTCTTAGCAGGAAATACTGCAGTAGGCGTGAATTTCCAAGAGTATACTTATACACATAAAAAATTGTCGAACCCTTTAAAATACGTACATTACTTGCAGAGAATTGCCTTAAACAATAATTTTAAAAAATGTTTTGTAAACATCGCCTAACACCTACTTAAGGTTTTAATAGACCCAGTAATATTCGTTGAAAATAATTTTGCAACTCTTTGTTTCTATGACTAGTGTGCACATCTGCAGTTCTTCATGCTAAGTGATTGCATGTTTTTAACTCTTAGTATCTTGGGGTTCTACTCGTAAATAACAGACGTGTGGTGTCGCAATAAACTTAATCTAACTGGCGCAGTCAAATGAGTGACGCATCCGCACAAAGACGCACTGCGAGTAGTATCACTAAAATTTTTTGGGCCAACCTAGCCTTGAAAACACTGTAGTCTCTTGTGACATGTATGATTGGGTGATATACGTCTGACACAACCTAGCTGTCTGCAGACCAACAACAGGCATCAAATATTACAATAGCGGGATTCTTATTGGCTCAGTCAGATAGAGTAACGGTTCATCGTGCAAGCAAAAGACCAGTATCTTTTAAGCTGAACGTGCGTTGAAAGCCAGCTAACAGTCGAGATTCCCCGCGATAAACCATCATTATAGACGGTGACATTTCGCGATTTCAATGACCTTCATGTTAGAATCAAAAATACACTATGCATACCCAGGCCCTGTCTATTCGTTCATTGTCTGCTGTTCCACTGAGTAGCAGCAAGTGGTCAAATGATCGGGGCTTGAGTATGTATAGGATAATTGATTATAACATGCAGGTCATTGAATTCGTGAAATTTCACTATCTCTAACCATCATCTCTAACTACGAGTAAACCGTGAAACAGAGCTACAGACGTGAATGTAAGGCAATTAAACGGGATGGTGAAAAATTCTAACCACTAAAAACCAGTAGTTGTGCAGGTATTAACCAGTATTTACTGACCAGTGCAGGCGACTAGTAGCAAGGCGCCCACGAAGACAGCAGGTTGCGAGATCGCCATGAAGGCTGGTGTGGGCCACAGTTGTCGCGTCGGCCGCAGTCAATAGACTCGATATGCATTGACCGTCTATCTGGTCTCCCTCCCACCAGCCATGCACTACAACCAACAGCCGTCATCCCGATATCGTCCTTATCACAGGCTGTCGAGTGTTAGATTGGCCGCGACGACCGAGCGCCGCCGTCAATCTCAGCCACTCGTCGTAATCACGCAGACGCCGAAATACCCCAAATTCATTCGGCAACGTTGTGAGTTTCGCGGTTCCGACGAGGGGCCGCAGTGATGGTGTTGCCAGAGCACTCGCCTTCCACCACGGCGATCCGGGTTCGTCTCTCGTCGGGGTCGTTACGAAGTGAGAAACATGCCGGAAGTCGCCTTTGATCGGTGGATTTTTCTGCGATACTGATATTTTTCCCCGCTCTTCCATCTCCCGTCTAACGTCTCACATCTAGAAACCTGCAAATTTAGCGTTATTTTCTGACTACATGGCATTGTTCGCTTCCTCGTCGTACGATGTCGTGGCTTTTATTGGGAAACACTTTGGACCAATAATTATAATTCCGACAATAGTGTGACCATCCTCATGTAAATCAATCAGATCCGTAAGGGACATTACTAGGAACCCCTGTTTTTCGCGAAAAGATTTTTGCCCCAGTTTTTTTTTTTTTAAGTACCTTGCGTACACACCTGCAGTTCTGCTTCATGGCATTTGGCAACGTGTCTATGTCTATCATTTGGCTGAGCCAATTACAATAACGTTCCTGTAACACCACACGTCTGTGATTTGTAGGTAGAATCCCAAGGCTCGTGGGAGTTAAAATATCCAATCACTGACCACGAAGCAGATCTGCAGATGTGCACGTAAGGCACCAAAACGAAGTGGGCCAAAATTATTTTCGCGAAAAAACGTTGCATGAGGACCGAGTGGCCAGTGGCGTGTGGTGAGCATAAGGTGATCTGGTGTTTTCTCAGTACTGTACAATATCGGTGGAAGCAGCAGGGTCCAGTAACAGCCGTACAAATGGGTCCAGCGTAACGTAATGTGGTCATTCACGACTAAGCTGTTTGGAAACCCATTATACACAATGTGTGACGTCTGCTGGACAACTACGACTGAGAGACCAATGTGTACACAAGAAGGTAAACAGGTACAGTTGACAACAAACGCAACTTAACCTTGCATCACCTTCACCACACGCCTCTGCAGGTGGCCAACGACTAGAGATGGTGGCATATCGCGAACATGTTTTGTGCCGACATACCCTTGCAACCCTGTAGTTTGTCGCAACATATGATTGGGTGATGTACGTCTGATACAGCGTAGCTGTTGGCAGACCAGTAACAGGTATCAAATATTACAACAGCGGGATTCTTATTGGTTCAGTCAAATAGGGTAAGAGCTCCGTGTACAAGCGATTGCCAGTATTAATTTATAAGCTGAACGTGCGTTGAAACCCAGCAAACAGTCAAGATTTTCCCGCGATAAACGATCATCTCTACCAATGATCTCACAGATTATGTTGAAGGCTGTACCAGGCGATGAAATATATCTGTATATAAACAGAGACCCCTGTTTTATGCGAAAATAATTCTGCCCTAGTTTGTTTCAATACCTTGCGTGTACATCTGTAATCCTACTTCATGGTTATTGGCTGCGTGTCCTTGTACAGAGCCGAATTACATTTAACTGAGCCAATTACAATAATGTTCCTGCAACACCACATGTATGTGATTCGCCGGTAGAATACCAAGGGAGGGGTACCTAATTATGTGCAACTACTTGTTTTAAGTCTGGTTCGACAGCGATTTTTCTTTGATGCATGAGAAATTTTTTTTTATAATGTCTTTTCATTTGTTTATTGTTTTGTCACTTTATAAACCGCTCTGAGGGATGTGAAGAAATTGGATATAATCACGCATGCAGTGTTGCCAGACTAAGAAAAAAGTAGCACTGAATTTTGTTGTTATGACCTTATGATCTTCGTTTTCGCTACAGTGTGCTTCGCGAGAGTGGTAGTCGTTCATATGTCTTCATCGATCAGCGTGTATGAACTTCGTGACAAGGTGGCGTAATCGCAAAGCAATCTCTCTGGGAACACCTGGCTTCAACAAACATCTAAATGGCTATTCTTCAGATAACGAACTTGCAATGTAGATAGATAGTTCGATTACCAGGTGTCACAGGTGTGAGTTTGCACCAGTCATCCACCTGCTGTTTCAGATATTGTTTTTCCACAAGCACTGTCATTTGTCTTTAGTAAGGGCCCGCTGTTGCGATAACAGATTTTTGTACAAGCTTATATTAACAAGAGCCTCTGATGTTTGATGAAGTTTACACCACTTTGTTTCATTTCCTTACATGCACATCTTGTCTCCGTATAGAGACGTCACTTTTTTGACTTCACCAATCAGAATAAGGTTACTGCGACACCACGCGTCTGTGATTTGCAAATAGAACCCCCAAGACGCTGAGATTTAAGAAAAACATCGTAACACTGATCATAGAGCAGAGCTGTAGAGAAGCACTTAAGGCCATGATCTCTCATTTATTTCAAATACTTGAAAATAACTCGAATATTTTTTAACGAAATGCTTTGAAAAAATTTGAGACTACAGTGTACAGTCATACGATGCACAATTTTAGCAGAGCGTTTTCCAAAATAGTGTAACGTTTGCTAGCAAAAAAAAAATTATTTTGCTTCATTTTGGCTTATTTTCACAACAAAATATGTGATATTTCAAGGGCAAAAATCTAAAAATCCGTTTGGTGTATTGCAACAGATAAATTCAGATACAAACGATGATACATAAGTGTAAAAACTGAAAGAATGAATTTATATATATATACATATATATATATATATATATTACTTTGCTCCGTTTGTGTGTGTAAGGTAGGAGCGGTAAGGTTGCCATTAACCGACGTGTGTAATGTATTATCGCTAGGGCCACGATTTTACGGCGAAAAGATTTTTGCAACATTTGGTTTCGATGCGTCATGTGCACACCTGCAGCTCTGCTACATCGTCTGTGATTGGATGATTTCACTCTCACTTGCCTTGGCAAATTATAGACGTACAGACTCACAATAATCTCATTCTGATTGGTGCAGTCAAATGAGAAACGTGTCTGAACAAAGACACGCTGCCAATAACCTTGAAACAGAACTGCCGGTGTGCAGGTGAGTCACTGAAACAAAGTGGGGCAAAAATCTTTTCGCGACAAAATCGTGGCCCTAATTATCGCCTCTCCGCACAAGCCCCTCACCTGGCGTGCAGTGTTTTACTATTATCCTTTTCCTATGGGACTTTAAGCGGTGAACACATTATTTTATTTGTGAGATTTATAGTTCAAAGTCTACCGCTTGTTTTCTATAATTGTGTTTTTCGAATCCGGTTGTTATTTTTTTAGATACGATAGTCTGGAAAAACTGTTTTCGGTAATTTCGAGGGGCCTAAAAATTATGATTCTAGTAAACGTTCCGCATTTTTAATACTACAGCGACGTAGTTTGAAGTGTGTGTTTTTTTTTTTTTCGTAGGTATACAAATGTAATGCGCAATTAAATAGTTTTGTAAAAAAAATAAAAGAATTGTCATACGTCTCTGCAACGCGTTTGAAGCGCTGGTAGGGATGCCCTTTAAGACATTTGAACAAGTCTTGGCAATATTCACCAAAAATCAGTGCCTCCGTTAATAACGTACGGTGACATGCACAGTTCTCGTTTGATTATTGGTCGCGTATATTTATGAGTAGACGTTGCTCATTTGCTTCCACCAATAAGGAAAAAGTTTCCTGCGACGCTAAACGTGACAATCCATCCCGCGCATGAAGTGTAATCATCTTGTCACTACATGTAGCGGGCATGCGCTAAAGTGATTTGAAACACGCGTTTAGAAAAATAGATCTATAAACTAGCATATTTGTCACTTCTGTCCAGCTGGCTACCTTAATATCTTATTTATGTTCCTAGAGAAACCGTAATCGCCTCCAATTACTGTGGCCATGTTTTTATACTGCGGTAATAGTGTATTTTATCATCAAACTAATAGCTGCACATGTTGTGAGGTTATAAATATCTTAAGACGTGAGTCGACTTTAGAAATAAATACGCGGGTGTCTGACGTAATTTACTGCCAGTAATTACAGACCTTATATAACCTCTGTTGACTTCTAAATTTCAACCCACGGTTCACTTTTTATACTCAAGCAAACGTCAATCTTATCAATTTTTAAACGACTATATAGGCCGTTCGGAATAAAGTGAACGCTAAATATTTAACCTTTGAAAAATATCACTAGCTGTTACTACATATAATTCAACATTACCGATAGTCACTTTACTGCTTGTATGGTTGCCAACGAAATAACACAACATAGTTCCGTGTTTATTCGTATTTAAATACAACAATACTGAAACAAAATAAACTGACAGCGATATAATTGTATTTCATATAATTAATAAACTTCTTTTTTTATCAAACTATGTAGGTACCTATCGACTGAACAATTTATCTTACATGCGCAAACATAAAGTGACGTGTCCCAGGAGGTTAGACTTTTCCCGTCGTTAGCTGTTACATGCGGAAAGATACGAACTGACTGGAAATAGATCTTTATCAGGGCTTTTTCGAGTGCTCACTTTATTCCGAACCGCCTATAGAAGAAATTTTGCTCCACCCTGATTAACATAACGGCTTTTCTTCAACGCCAGGAAATGCTTTGTGCCAACATACCCTTGAAAGCATTGTAGTTCCTTGAAACATATGATTGTATGGTTACGTCTGACACACGTAGCTGCATACAGACCAGTAACAGGCATCACATATTTCAATAGCGGGATTCTTATTGGCTCAGTCAAATAGGGTAGCAGCTCCATGTACAAGTGAAAGCCAGTAATCTTCTGGTAATTTGAACGTGTGTCGAAACCCTGCAAACAGTCAAGTTTTCCCCGCGATCAACCGTCATCTCTACAAATGTTACCGGATTTGTTAATTCGGCATTAGAATTATTCATAAAACAGTCACATTCTTCACCTGAAATTTGCGCGCAGTTGTAACAACGTGACACCTCTGTACATCGACAACATATTCGAATCAATAAAAAAGAAGTAGATATATTTACGGCGCGTTGATTACAGCGATTTTTAGTAGTGCTACGAGTCTATTAAAGTGAAGTTTCATCAGTCATTTATCTCAAACACTTTACAAGTTGTTTGAAGTGAAACATACACCTCATGTGTAAGTAAACAAAGATGTTCAGCAATAATTACAAACATGTTCTCCCATACTCAGTTATTTAGCGGGAGAAAAGTGTGGTTTGCAGATGTTCCACAAAAAAAAAATTACATTTCATTTAAGTTGGAAACACTTGCTTCTCGTGACATAAGGTTCAACACCATAAAATAATGTATTTAGTTCGTTACCTGTTAGGTAATTTATAATGCCAGTTTTGCACACTTCAGTGTTGTTTTAAAATAAATAAATAAACAGCGTGAGTTTAGGCGGAAAGTGTTAAGTTTACTCGGTGATTAATACTTATAAAAAGTAAGTCGACAAAGTGTTGTAACTTGTCCGTAAATTGAATAAAGTCGGAGTAATGGTATTCTGAAAAGATGATTTGATATCACAATTATTTGAATAAGATTGACAACTACCTATTATTTTATTGTTTGGGCACTTTTGAAAGTAACGTTAATAATAGCAAATGGTGTTCCATTTAAAATTCGGATAAATGAAAATTTTAAAGAAAATTTTCATGTCTGTATTACTCCCAATGTACATATACCAACTTTACGGACAGATTGAAAACACATATTCGGCTTACTTTTTAGTAATCTATCGCCATGCAGAATGAACGCACTGCGCTCTGACTCAAGTTGCATGAAGCTCTACAATATCGTTTGTAAATTTTCTGGTTCAGAGAATCTGTACATAGATCACACATCTCCTCTCACCATAAACATTCTTCGTGTTGCTCGAGTTGCGGGAATATATGTCGCGTGTCTCTCGGGTAGGAATATTCGCCTTTCCTCATGATTCCGACCCTGCCGGAGACGAAAAACATGCACTACGTGGATTTTCACTGCCACGTTTATGTCTTATTTCTTTGGTGTTTGGTTACATTGGGGCAAGAAGGAATTGGGAAATTGAGTTAGGAGCATCTTATACAAGTAATTTTCTGTGTCAGGGTAAAGGATGTAATTGCCAAATATATATGAACAGGATAAATAAATGTGTAATTTAGTTAGTGCACTATGCTCAATATGTTTTCAAACGTTCTTTTTAGATTTTCTCAAAACTTATCCATTTTCTTTATTCCACATTACCCTAATTTCACGAATTTAACTATTCGTACGAGATGGTTTGTTTTTTTAGACATAAATTGTGAGTATTTTTTTAGTGTAATGAAAATATTTTATCTTTCATAGTTTTTGTATAGTGGCTTGTCATGTTCCTAATTCTCATGAAACTGTTTTACGCAAGAAAGAAAGACCAACAAATTTACCGAAATGAAATAATTCGTACTGTCACGGGCTACGTCATGACTTGTATAAAAACCGAACTGAATTCTGTTTTCTTAGAAATGTCAGAAAATTGGCTTCAAATTGGTCCTCACTATTTTCGGATAGTAAGGTTAGACATTTTTTGCTAAGTTTGGTTTTTTATTATCGTCTCTCATTGGTGAGGTCTTTCTGCCTCATCCAGTATAAGCAAGGGCAGTCGCTCGAGTTTCAACAATATTTGAGAACTTATTTCCTTTGTGCAAAGTACTCTTCCCAGAAAGTGACATTTGTGAGTTACGTACGAGCCCAGGCAGCAATGCAAGCTTGTCATGACAAGTATGCAAGCTTGAATCAAGCTTCCTTGTTACCAAAGAACAAGCTTGCGGCAAGCCTGACGCGACAAGTTTACTAGCATTTATACGATATCTGAGTGGCAAAGTTTTCCTGAATCCTAAAAACTAGCAGGATCACTGCGCGAAATAAATAAGCATGAAGTCAACACAGTTTAAAAGAACATAACCATGGCCATCTTTAGTAGAAGGCCGAGGCCTTAGATCTGGCAACCCTGCCAGGAAGGGTTATTTTAACACTTCTTTTGCCTCGCCAAAGACAGTGGCTTCACGTGATTCGTTGGTATGTAGGGCAGAATAACGAATCAGGTACAACCATTATCTTTGGAGAACTACAAGAAGTGTTAAAGTGACCCTTCCTGGCAGGGTTGCCAGGTCTAAGGCCGCGGCCATCTACAAAAGATGGCTATGACATAACCCAACTTCGCCACATGGCATGACAATTTGCAAAACAAACAACACAATTCGGCGGAAATGGCGGAGGCGGATGTAAACGTCGTACCAACGAGCAAATTCCTACTAGACTTGCTCATCAGGCTTGCCACAAGCTCGCAAAGTTATTACGGAAGACCTATAACGGTGCTCAGAAGAAAGAAGCTTGCTGCAGGCTTGCCGCAAGCTTGCCTGCTGTCATTTGCTATATTGCACGGCAATTTTCCTCGTCGGTTTAGGGAATATTTCACCTGAGTGGTAAATTTGCGGTATTTTTTCAATGATCTAGAGAATGATCAGTACGATGGAAATATAGGATTTTTTAGGGTGGGGAGGAGGGTGCAACCTGGGCTCGGCTACAGAAGTTCATGAAATCTAAAGTACGTTGTACGATGTCGCAGTACACGGCCGGCAACCAGTTCGCCGCTCTCTGACTCCGTTATCTGGTCAGCTGTCTTGTTATCGATTATGCACTGATAATTAAACACTTCAGTGAATCAGCTGTACACGCTACATGTAAAATTAAAAATGTACTAGACATGGTTAACAACGTCATTTAGATAGAAAAGCGCATTACCAATTTTTATGTAGGGGCCTATATGTGCATAGCAAAACATTAACGGAGGAAAATAATCTTGCAAAATAATTTAAATATAATTTTTTTATTTTAAAAATTAAAAATATTTTGTTAATTTTGCTTGTGAATTTGAAATAATTGGTTATTTAAAGATGTATATATTTTTAACTTCGGTATGTAAAGAAACAATTTAAAATTGTTGCTGATATTGAATTTAAACTACTGTGTAAAAACGATCAAGCAAGTAATGTTTCAATACGCCCTACCATAGTCTAATGTGAAAATAACATGGCAGCTCATTTGGTACGGGCGAATTTCACCGCTTATTGGCTGCCGGAGGCTGTTGATACCAGCCCCGTGTATGTTTGGCTCCCGCATGATATGGCATGTTTCCTATTGGTCCGGCTGCTGGTTAGCAGGGCAGCCATCTTACGCTGATTGGCGGTAGGCGTTTCCGCCATGCTGCTGGCCTGCGAAGGCATTTTACTGGCGTCAGTGACCGAGTTTGCCGTTTTAGCAGTTATTTCTCTTCTATATTTGTGAATGTTCTGCATGTGCTGGTGTAAGCGTGGTCCGCCAGAGTTATCTATGAAAGAGGAAGTGTGTTGCACAGGAGGGGAGAGGAGGGATATCTGCGATGTTTGTAGTGGCATATTGGTCGTGATGTAGTTAAAGTGCCTGCTGAGTGGGCGACATATGGACACCGCTCCCCCACCTCGTCATCAAGTCGTGGCAACATCTACTGTCAGCGTCCCACGACTGGGCGAGTGGAAGTACGGGGGAAGCTCAGATGCACGAAGGAGTCTAACCTGGTATATATCCTTGTAGGGATTTCGATAATATTTATTTAAAAAAAAAAACCTAATATTGATATCAAAGAAGCTCTGCACAATGGTTCGACATACACACACACGTGTGTGTATCTATCTCTATAAAATTCTCGTGTCACAGTGTTTGTTTCCATACTCCTCCGAAACGGCTTAACCGATTTCAATAAAATTTTGTAATACATTCGGTAGGTCTGCGAATAGGTTTTTATCTATTTTTTACACTCCTAAGTGCTGTTGTTTAGTAAATATTTTAAATTTATTTATGTGACAAAACCACGTTTGTCGGGGCAGCTAGTGTATAGGCATTGAAACAAGCTGTTGCAGAATTATTTTCACCAAAAACCACTGGCTCTATGTATCACCGAATCATATATGTTGCAAGAAACTACAGAGTTTTCAAGGATATGTTGGCACAAAACATTTTCGCGATATACCATCATCTCTGTTTATGCTGCGTTGGCAACACTGGTTTAAAGAGTTAGTGGACCTGGTGCCTGAGACGTGCTGTAACATGGTAAGTAAAGTCTTTTTTCATATGTAACTAAACAAATATTTCTTATACGTTTATCTACGAAAATAAGTCAAACTTCAAACGGTGTCCCTATGGTTTTAAAAATGCCGTCCGCTAATTAAAAACACGATTACCAAGCTACTTGAAAGTGCTAAAAATGACATTCTTGCGTTGCTGTAGCTGAGAATTTTTCAACCGTAATCGTCAAACGAAATCATAGAAACCTGTATTGGACTATACCACATACGTTCCACAAGTAAAAAAATAACAGGGTCATCGTTTGAAGTCCAGTTGAAAAACACTTACCACGAAAACACTACACGCTAGTTTGGTAACCCGCGCCTAGAGGCGATGAGGTGTTTGACGAACGTGTTATATTCGACAACGGTGGATTAAGAAACGTATTTGGTTCCCTTACGTGACTTTATGGATTGTAAAAAATACCAGCCATCTCAAAAATGTGATTGTTTATTGTTACAGAACATTAAAAATAACAAGCATACAACCATCATAGAACAAAACTCCGGTTTCCTTGAGGCGAATCGGCATACTTTGGCTTCATAACGTTGAACACGATTTGCGGGGGGGGGGGGGGGGG
>PNEQ01095519.1:24682-38669 GCA_003012365.1 Medauroidea extradentata | reverse complement strand
CTCATTGTTACCGAACAGCTCATTGTTACCGAACAGCTCATTGTTACCGAACAGCTCATTGTTACCGAACAGCTCATTGTTACCGAACAGCTCATTGTTACCGAACAGCTCATTGTTACCGAACAGCTCATTGTTACCGAACAGCTCATTGTTACCGAACAGCTCATTGTTACCGAACAGCTCATTGTTACCGAACAGCCCATTGTTTCCGAAGATCTCATTTTTACCGAACAGATAAACAAGAAAGCGAGTTATAAAAACGTGGTAAAATAGCTCGTGACTTGACTGAAAAGGATACTGCAAACTACATTACGCCCTTGGGTGAGGTTCTTAAGTCGATCAACACTAGGAGGTTCAAGTTTCTATTTCTGAGTATTAAAATTCAAGTTTTAATTCACTATTACACGGCCCAAAGTGCTGTAATGAGATTCCTTATGTGTATGTTTCTACTTGCGACAACTGAACTATGACATCCCGTTGTCTTGACTCTGGGTAAATTGTATCGTTAATAAGTTGAACTACCCGAAGTTGCCGGAGAATTATTTCATATCTCAAAACCACAAAATATTACAAAGATCATAATGAGCTGAGAAAGGAACAAAACCGATAATACTGCACTTAATACTAGATAGTATAAAAAGGCGATAAGAGTCGTAAATGAGAGATTCAGTTTTTTTCCCCTGTCTGATGGAAGGTCAATGTACAAAGCAAATTTCTTCTTGAGTATCCTTGTCCGAATTTCCCCAACTCTTTCTAACGGTATGGAACTATAAAGAAGCATATGATATAGTAAATACAGCACAAACCAACTTTGATTCTCATAAACGCATAAGACAGTTGGCCAAGGCTCTGTCGTGGGTAAGTCTAAATGAAGACTGACTGGCGTTGTTCAGTGCTGTGTTGTCATGTTTCCCCTGGGAATGGTCCGAGCCAAGAACGTAAAGTCTTGAGCTGGTGATTGCCTTGGTAATTCCAAGTGCAACAAGAACGATGAGACGTCATCAGTGAGTACTAAATCACTCGGCGCAGCGCGGCGCGACTGCTGCAAAAGGCCAAGTTCCGTCCCATCCTACAAGATCCGTGTTGAACAGGAACTGTCTGACCTTGATCAAGTCAGCCAGCTGGGATTTAGGTTGGGTTCCCTCTGGCGCCACTTGAAGACGATCTGAACCGCTGAGAAGTTCACGTGAGTTGGTCATGTTCTGCCTGTGTGGGTTTGCGAACGATAGTAACAGCTGGCCTCGACGATGTCGCTCCTGGTTAAAATAACAACCCATTAAATGTATCGTTAATGGTGTAAGCAATAGTATATTGCAATTACTTTATATTACTGCCGTTTTAGTAAAATCTTGAAAAAAAAAAAAAAAACAATAAAATATAAATGTACCTTAGTGTTGGTAGTAAGGGGTATTTTGTGTGCAGAAGAAGTAGCGTTTTTAGCTACAAGAAAAAGTGACTATTAAAATATTAACTAACATGATTTGAAAAAACTTAGAGAATGATCTCTAACATTACTTTAATGAGATGCTACGTTAATGCAGTAAAGAAGGAGGAGTGACTGCATCCTACAAGAAGTCCTCTCAAGTGTTCTGAAACATGACAGGGTTTGTCATGGTTACAAGTTATTGTTTTGTACACATACACACACATACATATCTATCTATCTATCTATATATATATATATATATATATATATATATATATATATATATATATATATATATATATTCTCTTTATAAATATTCTACACAAATCATAGGTTTTTCGGGAAACACTCGTAAAAACATTCAAATATTGAAATAAAAATGGAATACGAATGACAAAATTAGTTTAGAACAATTTACATTCAAAATAATATTTTTTTCCTCTGTATTTGGATACAAAACTCCTCTAAATGGTAGAATAGTGAGCAAGTAAAATAAAACGATTCAAGACACAGACCAGATTCAGCGGTTTATGTTAGGCACATTTGCTAAATTCAGTGGTTACGGCTAATTTGAGGTATTTCAGGTTACTGCGATGGTATTCATGAACAGCCTAAAAACTATTTGCGCACCACGTCTTCTTAAGAGTTAGTCGACCGTATCTTTTTTTTTCTCTTACGTTAGAGGCACGGAAACGGGGAAGGCGATAAGTCGAATGTAACCCGTGCGTCAAATATCTCATCGCCTCTAGGCGCGGAGGACTAAATTAGCGTGCAGTGTTTACGTAGTAACTGTTTTCCAACGGGACTTCAAGCGATGGCCCTATAATTTTATTTTTGGAAAGTATGTTGTTAAGTCCAATGCAGGTTTCTATGATTTTGTTTTACGATTACGGTTGATCTTTTCTCAGCTGCAGCAACGAGAAAAAGTCATTTTTAGCACTTTTGAGGAGCTTGATCATCATGATTTTAATTATCGGACTGCATTTTTAAAATCATAGGGACTTTATTTGAGGTGTGTTTTCTTTTCGTAGATAAACGCATTAGAAATATTTTTAGTAACTATACCTGAAAAACGATTATATGTACTACGCTACAGCACGTCTCACGCGCTAGGACCACTAACTCTTAAGGCAGTACTCAAACTTAGTTTCACATGCATCCAATTAGTACATTTTTAGCTCAGCTGTTTAACAAATGCTGGTAGAATTCGAAAAACATGTTTATAATGTGCTTAGTGTCCTAACTGTAGCATCCCGTGAAGTTTGATTCCATTTCGCACAACGGCACAATGGGCGTATGTGGAATAGTTGTGTAAAACATAACATTTCCCACCACACTGGAAAACATTATTGAAGCACGTGGCAGGCGGTAAGTTGAAGAACTCGCCACACCTTGTCTTGCAGAGACTAGTATAAGCCTTGCGAGAAATGCCACCTTGTATATTTGGTAGAAGTGCGAGTACTTCTCACGACAGCCTGTAGCAGCAGGACAAGAGCGGCAAAGTTACTAGTTGTAGCTGGAGAGAGTTGAGGACACGTGCGCGGCTCGTACAACGAGGGACTCGCCAGTAAACATGCCGACATGTAAGTTGCTGCTTGTAGCAGTATTGCCCCACTTTACGCCGCCATTAAACGACTGTGTACAGTGCCGTGCACACACTTAAGAACCCGTCTCACTTATTATGTTGCATTTTTCTCAATTCCTCCCTGATTAAAATATTCGTTTGTTGAAAAATTTTTTGATACGGGCGTAGCTAATTACTTTACATTTCATTATGTACGTTGCATTCGAAAATTTAAATCGCAACTAAGAAATTGTGAGATAAAAATTCTCGCTCATTAAATAATAAACAGGAAATAACTCCCAGTACTGATTTAATTCAACAATACTCACCTAATAGTAAAACGTAATGTTTCAATACAGAAACATTGTCGGTTATTTGTCACTTCCTTCATTTATTACATAAAACGAAAATTATTAGCAAAATAAGTGGCGCAACCTCATAAGGAGGCCGCCTAGGTGAATACATTGAGTCATTTGAAGCCTAGAAGTACGCAAGCGGTAAAGTCGACACAGCAGGCGCATCACGTCTTACCTTAGCCTCTAGGCGCTAGTCACTGAACTTGTGCGTATTCTTCTAGCCTGCAACTTGCAGCTATGAAACATTCACTGGCGCCCTGTCATTATGTTACATTATATTACAGATAACGGTGCATTGTACACGTCTATCTCTTTTAAAAAGTTTCTGCGCCGAGATTTTCATACGTAAAGAGTACGACAGATACACCCATGTACGCCATCTTCGGCTACGTAAAAATAAACCTTACATATTAGTGGTGGAGAACATGGAATGTGTATAGATGTGTATAACGTTCTATGAATGATATTCCTAAGCAAACACAACCTTACAGGCGTATAGCAGTTTTCCAATAGTCTTGTAATGTCCACTCGGCGGTTTGGGCAGGCGGTAACATCTGTGCCCGCTACTTGCCTGAATCTTCACAGCAATAACTACCTCGGTGTGACAGTAATATAGACTCCTACATTCACTTTATTTCATAGTATCACGTTTCATTAGGCTATTTAAAATTTTACCTATAGTAATTTATTTCAGGTAGTCTAAAAGGATACCAAGAATATTATGTTTAAAGATGTGTTACATTCTGAAAATAAATTACTAAATTACCTACCAGATACATCTAAAAAATTGTTCCTCAGTAGACACACTAACAATTATATTTACACATTCGGTAGTGAATTTACTATTGAAGTAACAAATGACACCTCCATGATTTCACGACATAAGCCAACACTATGTATCCATTAGTAATGTAATACCAAGAGAGATATAGATAACTATATTACCATGCAGTATCATGATTGATAATATGCATTACCAATATGGGGGTCCGCTACTGCGTAGTGGTAAGACCACTCGCCTACCACCAAGGCGAACGGAACTCGGATTCCGGATGAATTGACCCCGGATTTTTCGCACGTGTAAAACGTGGCGGACGTTGCCGTTAGCCAGGGGGTTTTCTCGGAATACTCTTGTCCCTTGCATCCCGTCACTACTCCATTATAAGGTTTCATTTCTCGTCGTCTCTCGCGGAATGGCGGACGTATATGGCTCCAAGGTTTACAATATGTTTCTCGGGCATGATACTCGGTCCAAGGGTTCACTCCATAATATTTATTGTATTTATTTTTGTCATTATTTCTATCAGCAATGTGTTTTGCTTTCGACTTGAATTGACCGTTTCAACAGGATGCAGTAAGTTATTGCGTACTGTTATATTGGCAGATAAAAATACTTCAAATAAAATAAAACGTTTCAATGAATTGCTTTAAACATATTCTACTTTTCAAGCAAAATATTTAAGCCAGCAACTTCCATTCTTACTTGTAATTACGTGAGTTCTTAGCCTCATCAAATAAATAAAATTTTTAATTAAAAAAAGCTATAATTTTGAAGGGGTTCTTACAAAGTGGTTAATTCGACTGCTATAAATTAGCATACAAATATGTATCGTGTTTTTACCCATATAATCAATCCATTTTTACGTGAAAAAAATTAAATTATGATTGAGTCTTTTTTAAGAGACTTATATCAGATTTGTGTGAGAACATTTCAGAAAACGTTATTTTAAAATGTGCACAGCTATCAGGTCTACAACCAGGTGAAAGCTTGGAAATGATGAGCAGTAACTTGGTAACGGTGTACTGCTTAAGACACTAATTTTTTTTATGTAGTTGATACACAATCTTTAGAGTGCATCCACGCTGTAATTGGGAACGTGCGCCTGCGCAATGTGTGTAAGCAGCCCGTGTTACTCTGGTGCGCTGCGGGCCGGTGCATGGCGAGGAAGCATGATAGCGCGGTGCGCCTGCGCGTGACGGGGACGGCAGCCCGCGACACCAGCGCGCGCGGCGGGCGGCGGGTATAAACCCCAGGGTGGTTGTGTGCCTGCGCGGATCAGGGAGGGCAGCCCGCGACACTAGCGCGCGCGGCGGGCGGCGGGGTGAAGCGCCTTGAGGAGGCCCCAGTGCGCAGGCGCGGCGCGACGCGCAGGTGCACAGTCGCCGCCCGGACAGCGGCGGAGGCAGCGTGTAGACAGTGTGTGCGGCCATGGAACGGGGTTAGTGCGCGCGCGAGTGTGGATCCACAGCATGCGAGCATCCTGGCCGGTGGTGCGTGGCCCCACGAGACCCTAGCGTGCTGGATGCTACTCACCGTATACACGTGAGTACATTCTCTCTCTGCTGCTTCCCTCGGCGGCGCAACACTTGCGCCACTCTTCCCCGCGTGCCTTTCTGTGTTTATACCCGCTTGTCATTGCCAAGTGCATTTTATTTGATTTAGCACGGAAAATTAACCCCGCCGACGAATAACGTATTTCCTGAAAACTTTGAAACTTCTTCACGACTTGCTAGTTCCAAATGCGTCGTCTTTCTTGTCGGAAACCGTTCAAGTAGCGGTGACGAGTGACTTTGGCGCAAACATCGATCGTCGAGCTGCGTCGCCGTGCGTCCAACGAAGGAAGGGAAGTATGAGGCGTGGATATGACACCTGGCGGTCCCCGTTGTGGGACTTGACGTTGGGGCGGCGCGCGTGTTTGCTGGCGGGAAATGAAGGAAGTGGTGTAAGTTGACGGCAGCCGCGTGGTCGCCTCGGGCAAGGACGTCGTTGCACGCCACTGGCGCCGCCCCGCGTCTCTTGTCGCTCGCAGAGGGTGGCAGTCGTCGGCGACGTGTTAACACTCGCGCCGCTCAGCCACAATCGACGTGTAGCACATAACATACGTAACACAAGGAAGCGAATATCATAGATATCGTTTACAATACACGTCTGCGACTATCTTACACTAAGTTCATTGTACCGGACGGAACTTCATAGAAATTGTCTGAGAGAAAATTTCTAGGCAGTAAAATCATCTCCGTTTTGTTTACTTTATGCAGGTTTGTCATGAATGGTTTTATTTTTTCTTGTAGAATTGACGCTGATTAGGGGTTGACTGTTTCCTCGTCGGTTGTAGACGAGTCTTCGCAGGTGTAGAGCACCCAACAGGCCGGTTTTATGTCTTCCGTACTGGGAGAGAGTATTCTGCGAACACCTTGTATATACAGCAGACTCCTTAATGTGCTGGAATAGCGAGCTTCTTCAGCCCGCTATATCCTTCTCCACACTCCACTTACCTCTTAGTCTTGACCTTGAAGCACGAAGGTGATATTCCATTCCTCGACGTCGTGCGAATTGTTGTTTGCGGAAACATTTAAGTCGAGACCGAGCTGTTATGTCCACACCAACTTTTTTTATACATTATCGCAACCGATTTAAGCGTATCATCAACAGTAACTGTTCATAGTGGAACTTTTTCAAGATATTTTTATTGAAGAGAAATTAATCTCAAATCAACTTTCGTGGAAACTATTGTAAACAACGGTTAGCTGTACTCCGTTGACACGCGTACAAGACAAGACAATGTAGGTAAGTTGTTTATTTATTTTGGTTCAGTATTCCAATGTAACAGTTTATTATTCCAGTTCTGTAGAAATAAATGTAGTAAAGTGGCGACCATTATTTTAGCAATTTTTATTAGGCGTGTTTATTTCTCGATTCTTTTCCGCTGACCTACTTTGAGTCGCTGACTTCCTGTATCATTCGAACAGAACGGTGATGAAACTAGAACATTTTAACGACTCTTATTTGAAATTGTGTTCGCCTAAAGAATGTTCAGATAGGAAAGTAGGTTTCCGCGTAACGAAGGAAAATTGAATGTGAAAACGAACATAGTTGTTAATTTTTTTCATCGGAAAGTTACTTTTGAAAACTCGATGTCCAGGATTATTTTCGCGAAACTGAATTTGGATCCTTAGTATTATACAGTAAAGTATTGCGTATAATTAGGAGATTACGTATGAACGTGTCGATTATATGTAACAAGTGGCTTTGTATGTAGGTTTGGTTAGCGTAATATTTTTAAAAAGTACATGTCAGTTTCAACATTATTCGTTTAAGACTACACTGAGATTAATGTAACTGAAAGCGGTCTCCAAACACGCACTTTAAATGTATTCAAGTGTATTAGCAAATATTTGAACTTGTCCCCGTGGCACCGGTTTGCTACTTTTAAAAAGTAAAACCCTTCAGACGATTGCGGAAAATCACTTTCTGGACACCACGCGTATTAAAAACACTTTCTCCAAGTCCTACAATATAGGTAAAACAGGCCTTCCTAACTTGCCGTATCTCAATATATACTAACCAGATAAGTAGGCATATCATATGTAAAGGAGATAGCCTATATCAGTGCATTGAACTTTGAAACAAATTATCCACCAGCTGAATGTTACTATCGCTGATCGAAGGTCCTGCAGTAAATACGCTTCGACGGAAAGCTTGCACGTTAGTTCGGCGACACGGCAAATGTTGTCGTATGTGTTACATTCGTTGTGTTATCTTGCCGACAACCATTTCTGTCTTTCTTTGTGTTCGCTTGCATTGTTATTGACCTCGTTGCGTTTGTCTACCATTGTCAATTCTAACCCCTGACGGGAAAAGAGGGGTGTTAGTTTGACGTGTCTGTGTGTATCTGTGTCTGTCTGTGGCATCGTAGCTCCTAAACGAATGAACCGATTTTGATGCGGATTTTTTTGTTTGAAAGGTGACTTGATCGAGAGTGTTCTTAGCTATGATTCAAGGAAATCTGTTTAGTCGTTTAAAGATCATTAGCTCTTTTTTTTAGTGAATATGAGCAATTCTACTGGTGTCATAGTTTTGAAATTTAGTATCCTGCGAGTAGGGTTATTTTACATTTGTAATCTAAGTCTATATTATCATACACTTTGTTTGCTCGTTGTCTGTTTTTCATTTCGCTATTCTGCTTACGGTCAGCGTTATTTGCCGACTATAATCCTATTTTAGAATTATTTGTATGTTTGTTTACTGAAGTTGTTTCTGGCTTCGTTGGTTTTTTTATCGTGCTCAGTCGTTTTATATAACCGTGAGTTTTCTGCGAGACTGCAACGTTCGGTAGTAATGGCGTATGTCTAGCAAAACACGTAAGTCTGTAATACAAGACCGTTATTGTTGCCTTTAGCGTTCTCTTACTTCTGTACCGAGAAACTATAGTGAGGCGAGTGAAGTGTAGAGAAGATGAAGTTGCGTTGTTTGCGGCCAGAGATGTTTTTGAGAAGCCCGCGTGATGTGACGGATGTGAGGTGCACGACGATGAATGTCAGGCGCTACGCCATGCTTGTCGCTATCTTGAATCTTTGTCGCGAGTAGAGCGATGCGACGCACTGTGCGTTTGACGGGCAACAACCTCGGACCCTCCCTCGCGCTGACAGGTGCCAGCCCACTTCGTTCTTGCAATCACAATAACGCGACGCGAACAAAATCATTTTTCAATCAATTAGTAGCGACAAAAATTGCGTGCGAGGAAAGGGCTGAAAATAAGTTGTTGTTGATTTATATACTGATTAGATAAGAGCATAATATGCTTATTTATTTTGTGGGCAATAAAACTTATATTTATGTTTAAGTGTAATTGCTTTTGCGATAACGTTTTCACATGTAAAATCTCAGTTGCGCTTGTAGACGAACAAAAAATAATTTGGCATAGACTGCCGTTCAAGGGATTAGTATGTAACTTTTTATGAAAGACACTTTTTTTTTTTTTTTTAGTTTGGTTCGTGAACCGCTGTTCACAATACCGCGTTTTTCGTTCGTTTCGCACCCATCGCTAGTGTAAGTTGGGAGACGAAGTTCATGTAAGTGGCATAGTCTAACACGGTTATCGCTTATATTGAAGATATTTTTGTGATAAATAGTTTATGAGAAGGTATTCTATGTTCACATGAGAATTACCGTGCGTTAATTCGTATTTTGCTTAGTAACGAACTTTCTAGTTGGAAAAATTCCAAAACACCGATTTAACTGTTTTAATGTTTGAATGTAGGTATAAATGTGTGACTTAAGATTTAAATAACGTTTACATAACAATTATAAGTACTCGAACAGATATTTTTTTTTAAATCGTAGCGGTACGCTTTTGCTTACTATAGTTACAATTTTCTTTACATACTAATATTTATCCAGCAGCAATTTCCTAATATGAATATAGGAGGTAATATTTTACGCATTTCGGATATTATATGTGTGTGTGTGATATTGGACTGTATAAACATACATCGCCTTTAGCTTTTTATTTGAACATTTTAGCCACAACTTCCATCCTGCAGTAACATAGCTACAGCGTTATGTATCGGGAATCAATAAATTATTAGGAAATCCTCGGAACATAGCCTAAATACCTGCGTTATAACCTACAACGTTGACTTCAAGGAATTATAATATCCTGTACTATGGCAAAAAAAATGTAGTAGTGTTTGCGTGCAAGGCGTGAGAGCGCTGAGCGAACTGTCAGCTGCAGGCTACCAAACTGCGGAAAAGAGTTAAATAGTTTCATTATGTCATAAAGTGACCAAAGCTGATATTTTCACGATCAGGTGGAAGTACTGTCTAGCCCACGGAGTGTAATTAGGCAGTTCTGCGATCCATTGTTGTTTCCAGTGTCTTCAATGTTGCCAACATTGTTTGCGATCCGCTCCGTCATACATTCACTATCTGACGAAAATATAATATCGGGGGATGTAGTTTCTGATATAACATTTGCCAGCTGTCAGAAAAGTCCACTCCTTCGCAGTATTTAAGTAAAGTAGACGAACTGAATGAATATATCTATGTAGCGTAAAAAATGAATATAGCATAAAAAGTGATACGTGTGATACGAATGGTGTTAAAAACTTAAGCCGGATTCAAAACCACACTTGACGTACGTACGAACACACGCACGTACGTTAAGTGTTAAGAGATGGTATTCGCAACAATATTTAATCTAGAATTGCTCGGAAATGGTTTATGTCATAACAAAATGTCGGTAATAGATGATCCTAATTTATTTTTACTTTACGCAGCGAATTAAATAATTTATGATCACAAGATATTAATATTTAATTGATTCTTATGCTTGCACATGCTGTATTCACAACCATCACTTAGCGTACGTACGCAAGCTACGCGAGGATGTGAATGCTAGCATGCACAGTAGGTGTTTCTACTTTTACACGTACGTACGCGCGTACGCTAAGTGGTGGTTGTGAATCCAGCTTTATGGTTGGCATGACTTACGTAGCAGAACCGAGTATTCTACGCCAAAGTTTTTCATGCTTGCCAATAAGAACGCGGATCGTCATAAGAGCTGTTGACGCGAAAATTTTCGTGCAGTAACAAATTATTTCATTCTCGACGAATATGTTCTCATTGGCGAGGAAGTAATGTCTTTCTTGCTTATTGAAAACGGACGACTTTGTATGCTATGCTATGTAAGTTATGTTATTTAAACCATGTGGATTATGAACGAGCCATTATAAGCGTGGAACGGTATGGAGACGGCTGTAAGAGGCGTGGGATGAAGTGACAACCGCGCATAAGGGCCAGCAGTTTGCGTGTGTCGACCGTCGAAACTTGGAAGGTTGCACTTGTCCGCGGCCCTACTGAGAGCACTTATGATGATGAAGCCACGTGTCTGTTAAATATAAAAGCCGGGCCGGTAGGAGCAAGTATAAGTCTTGTGGTTTGCGGGAAATGTTTGGGGTGGGCAGATGTTCCAAGTCTGTAAGCAAGTGAGTAGACGAGGTTACCTGAGGGCCAACATATCACAAAAGACCCCCGTGAAAACTCGTCGACCAGAGGCATCGTCCGGCACGATTCCCACTTACGGAATCCCGAGGACCGACTCTGCCGCTAATCGAACCCGGATCTACTTTGTGGGAGGCGAGTGCTCTAGCTACTAAGCCGACTGCGGCCACAGTACAGTAACGGATTGCAAGCAAGAGTTTACGATCTGACTTTCTGTCACGATATAGATTGCATTTCATATGTATAGGTTTATTGTATTTCTTAATAATAGTAATGGTGTTAGTGTTGGTGGAAGGAGACGCCGTGGAGGCAGGCTTGTTACAGTATTGCGTATATGAGCAATGTACAAGGCAGGGAGATGATGAGAGCCGGGAGGCGGCAGCTATACAGACCCGGTACTTGAGCGGAGAACTGCCGCCAACATGGCTCTCTCTGTCGCGCTCTACACTACAAGCTTTCTACATTAGCCTTACTGCTTGCACGCGCACAGGCGCATTGCACTCGTTACTGTATCATTGTTTTACTTACTTCTCTCTTTACAACTGATTACATTGACAACAGATATTTTATTAAGGCCATATCTTGTGGAACAATATTTACCAACAGCTATTAAATTTATAAAAATATAATAATATGTGTATCAAAGGTTAAATTTTGGATGTATATAATTGTCTATTTCTTTTTATAAATACTTGTAAAGTTCTACGCTATTTGACGTGTCTTATGTCACACCAGTGACGAAGCCAAAGTTAGCCTGAGTACTGATAATATGTAAATTGTGTCTCGTATCTCTCCTTTTAATATTTTGGGCGTTTGTTGAATTTTGATGTCACAACTTTATAAGCGGGCATGACCCGGTGGTTCAGCTAGTAAAGTAGACTGTAAATAAATGCTACGTTAGCTTAATTTAATAGGGCTGGCATTACTAAAAGTAAAGTGTGATGAACTTCGCGTAGACTACTGATATGAAAATTTACTTTTAGGCTTCCTAACTTAATTCCCCACGTCTTAGTACCGGAGTGTTGGCCCGTACCATGCGATATTGATGTGAAGAGAGCGGCAGTATTTTGCTGTCTACTGTTGTTTCCGTCATGCGTTGCCCTTTCACCTACGTTGAAACGTTCAGTATCGTTCATTGTAGTAGCAACGACCTGCGTTGATGAACTGAAATTTAAATTAACTTATTAATGTACATGTGTAAATACAATCCCATATTCTTTCTCCAGAAAAAGCGATTTCTGTTGTTACGGATTTAAGCATATTAATAAGACATGTACGTCAACTACAGCTATCCTCCCGTAATTTGCTGCCAGAAATAGTGTAGATGTTGGATCTGCCAGTCTTTGTTCTAGTAAAAGTATATTTCGTTGCGAGAACTAAACATTTATTTTTATTTCCCATATCGTTGCAGATCTACTGAGTTGTGCTTGTGACTGTTATCAAAAACCTCTGCGTAGTTTTGACTAGCAATTTTGAGTAATTTGTCAATTTCTGTATTAGATTACGAGTTGCGTATGTAATATTGGCTGATAATATGAAACGTATTGCCAATAATTAATTTCATAAGTCGATTTCTGCTGCCGAATAGTGTATACAAGTAAATACACGTGTTAATGTGTGTAAATTAACATCAGTTTCTTCTCGCATACTTCCCCGTTTTTTATTACTTTTATAACATACTGTATCACAGGCTCCATTTATATTTTTACTGTACAGTTCAGAAGGTTCATAGTCTTTGGTGTGTGTGTGTGTGAGTAAGAGAGAGAGAGAGTTGTTTTCAAGGTACGGAAGTTGCTGCGTTAGAGCTAAATCTCTCATTGAAATGCAAATATGTTACATGTATAGTGATATTCTAACTTCACCGTAGTCATTATTCAGTGGCAAATTTAGAACTGTTTTTTTATCAAGTAAATGTCAAATTTTAGAGACACCTGTATACTTCTCAAAATATTCCGCTACACGCTGAAATGTATAGTCCTAAATTTCTGCATAATTTAGTGGCAAATTTGGCTTAGTTGACAATACTGTTGGAGAGTGAGTTTTGTATTCTAACCTGGCACGGTTATCACTCACTCAGCAACGAGGAAACCGGTCTCGGTCGGTGATTACCGGCCGTCAGCCCATCATGAGACGCAGTCTCTCGTGTAAATTAAAACTAGCTGTCTCCGGAGGTATAAAATATGTTATCCGAGTGTAAGGTGATAGCCTACTCGTATTGGAAGAGGAAAGTAGGACTGTGGTGGAGGTGGTTTGTAACGACTGTAACACGAGACGAGGCACCTCAGTCCGGCGCCTTGTGGTAGCGCCGCCCCCTCGCCGCACGCCAGCCAACCACAGTCGCCCCTCAGCACCGCGCCCGCTACCTGGCCCCGCAGATACTATTACAACTCACATTCCATTCCCCTTCTTGGGAAATATGTTAGTTTTTATAAGGAAAAGTGAGGGGCGCTCCAACATTTATATTAGGAATCCTGAGGACACCCACATCACTGTAGACAAGTCAATTCCGTTTACACAGTTATAAAATACTGGGTATTTTTAATACCATATCTTACCGAGAGTAACAATTTAAAATGTTTTTCATTGTTACTTCATTTTGTAGTATTTGAATAGATACAATCTATAGGGTTTGGTTACTGCTTGGGGTGATGTGTTTGCATTAAGGCCATGCCCGGTAGTTTTTTTCACGTTGGTGCAAAAAACTCAAAAAGTTTTCAACCAAATGGGTTGAAAAAAATTGAGAGCGTGTGAAGTCATACTATGCACAATTATATGTAGGCTTTAAAAAAAAATGAGTCGTTTGCCAGTAAAAAAAAATATTTTGTGCCATTTTGGCTCATTTTCATGCTAAAATATGT
>PNEQ01095519.1:0-24582 GCA_003012365.1 Medauroidea extradentata | reverse complement strand
TTGTAGCGATTTTGTGATAGAGATATTAGTTTATTTTGAAAAAAATTATTTTCGAAACCACTGCAAAACTACCAGGCATGGCCTTAAACGTGGCAGGAAAATACAAATGACTTGAAAGGGAAAACGTCAACATGGGTGTAATGTAATACTGCTCATTGTATCCCGTACCACCTGAACTAATACCGTCTTGTTTTGGCTTTGTGCAATTTCACTTCCTACTGTATGTGTGTTGAACTAGTTTCCTCCTTCCCCTCGGATTTGCGGTATAAATGAGGAATATTAAAACCCGATACTTAGTATGTTCACGCTTGTATTATAGTTTACATTTTTTATAGACTTTCATATTTTTTGACAATATAAGTTACTAGTTGATTACCTGGGTTTTCTGTGGTACCCTATTTTTTAACGTATGAATAGAGACCGGAAAATATTGGCGGATTCACTGACATGTGGGCTAGCATCCAAGAACATGTGTGCATTCAAGCAGACAGCAGCCCTGCATAAAGTTTTATTTCAGCAGTTTTGCAGTTATCTTTATTATTTTTAATATGAAAACTTCCATGTAATTAAAAACCAGTGTAAAAGTTTCAACAGTCTCAAAAGTTAACATATATTGGCCCAATATAACATAATTTTTAATTAATTACAAGTTCTGCTGAGTGCTTAGTTTACAGTGAACAGCCTGCAATTAGTTATTTTTTTTATTATTGGTTCAGCGACTTACACAAGGTGTCAAACAAGTCAAGGTGGACCAATTGTGAAAGTGACACGAATGTACAGTTGGTGTAATTCTATCTTGTGCCTAAAAGGAAACGGAGAATTGTTTTGTCCCTACCTATGAGTAAAGACCCCTGTTTTCCGCGACAAGAATTTTACCCACTTTGTTTAAGTCCCTTACGTGGTACATCTGCAGTTCTGCTTCGTGGTCAATGGTTGAATATTTTAACTCTCACGAGCCGTGGGATTTTACCGGCAAATCACAGACGTGTGGTGTTGTAATAGGCTCAGTTAAATGAGATACGACTCTTCACACAGACACGCTGCCAATAACCATGAAGTATAGTTGCAAATGTGCACGTGAGGCACTGAAACAAACTGGGGCAAAATTCTTTTCGCGAAAGACAAGGGTCCCTACCTGAGTATGGATATGCAAATTTGGCGCTGTTATTAGGGACAGGAAATTTTCGCGAATTCAATTCCCTGCATGTAAGAGTGCACTGGCCTGTGTACGCTCAAGATTCGACCATTTGTTCGTTAGATGCTATTAACTGGAACAACAGCGAGGGTTTAAGTATGCATAGGACAGACGGAATCTAAAATGCAAGTCATTGGATTCGCGAAAATTTCCTGTCTTTAATTATCAATATAGATGATGGTTAGAGAAGGTGATTTATCGCGAGAATGTTTCCTGTCAGCTTATTCTGCAAATCAGTGTTGCGTCCTGCGTCATGTATTGTTGGTCGACGGTTATTTAGCACAGTCTAGTTGTTTACAGACGAATCACAGACGTCCAGTAGTAGCGCACCAGAGTTATCATTGGCCGAGTCAAATAGGGAGTCGCCAGTAACGAAATAAAAGCGTCAGAAATGAATACATTACATTGAAGCCTAGCTAACAGTCAACTTTTCCCGCGATAAATCACCTTCTCTAATGATGGTTTATCGCGGGAAAAGTTGACTGTTTGATGGATTTCAATACACGCCCAGCTTACCAGAAGATTACTGGCTTTAGCTTGTACGTGGAGCTGTTGCCCTATTTGACTGAGCCAATAAGAATCCCGATATTGTAATATTAGATGCCTGGTATTGGTCTGCAGACAGCTACGTTGTGTCAGTGTTTTCAAGGCTATCTTGGCACAAAACATTTTCGCGATATACCACCAACTCTAATTATCAACTCTGACAGCAGAGTAGACGCCAAGTTACTATGTGCTCATCTGGCGTTTGCTGTTGGCCGACAGTTTGTCTGTGTGGCGTGACTGCATGACTTTTAAACCAATTGTATGATATGGTCAGCTGTAAAATGACCACTTACCTGTAATGCAGACAAAGATACGAAGGGACGGAGCCAATAACATCGGTTAGTAGAAATTCCGTTGAGTTTTAGCCTGTTGCGAAATGATAAACGCGAAATTGGAATGTCTTTATTTATGAGTTGGGACATGAAAAATTCGCGTTTAATTTTAGGCTCAAACCAAAATTCCAACAACTGTTGGTTCGTGTCACTTTCACAATTGGTCCTTGACTTGTCTGACATCTCACAGAAGTCGCAGAGCTAAAAATACAAGTGTGACTAAATGCAGGCCCATACCACTGTATCAGCGAACAGTTAAAGAACAACTGCTATAAGTTTGAGTGTACATATATTCTTGGAGGCTAGCCGACATGTCAGTGAATACGCGAATTTTTCCTGTCTCTACTTATGAGTCACGGAATATTTAAAATTACCCGTGGAAAACCCTGGAATATTTCAGAGTAAAATAATGACCACATAATATATATATAAACGTGCTAGAAACGGACAAAAAAAGTGGTGTTTGTCGGAGGAAAGTTTTTGACCTGCAGGTAACGGTTTTGTTGTTCCGCATCAAATGTTTCAAATTATTTTCAGTAAAAATTAAGCGTTGTAAATTTTCCCATGTTTATAGGCCTAAATGGCTACATAAAATCTTCATCACGACCCTTAGGGCCATATCTATAGACCTCTTTCGAATGAAAATCAACTGCTCACCAATGCTTTCTCTATGGGGATAGCAGTTGATTGTCATTCGAAAGAGGTTTATAATATCGGCCCTTAGTCATTCTTCGTTGTTGTTGAGTCACATCTGTGTAAGTCGAAACACTGTGCTCGCCACGATCTCCACAACATATTTAGTATTTATACAGTTCTCAAACCGTGACATTTGTCCGAGGCGCATCCTGGTGACGCATGCGTGATGTAGAAGCGGTCTCGCACCGGATGCATCAGTATCGTCATGCAAGACCATTTAGGGACTTGCAGCTCTCCTTGGGAATCTCTGTAAGTCCTGCAGTGGTTCCTTGTCTTCCTTGTAGCTCGTTTTGAAAAACAAATCCATGTAATATTCGCTGAGCTGCAGCATTTTCCAGCGCCTGACAGCCAGAAAATTTGGCACAGTGGCGAGCACGCTCGCCTCCCACCAAGACTATACGGATTCGATCCCCGGCGGGGTAAGTCCCTGGATTTTCGCACGTGGGAGTCGTACCGGACGATTCCGCTGGTCGGCGGATTTTTTTCGGGGATCTCCCGTTTCCTTTGCCCTTCTCGTTCCGGCGCGGCGTAGGGCCTCATTTCATGTCGTCCTCGGGGTACCACGCATGGACACAACGCAACTATAGGATGTTCATTTTTAACTGAGCACTCCGCAACATTTATGAAAACCAGAAACTGCATTTTATTGGGGCCTAGGACAGGAGCGTAGCCAAAAGGTGGAGGGTGTGATATCGGGAAACACCCCTCACTCCGAATTGAAAATAAACTACATGATGATAAAGTTATCAGTGTTATATTCACAGTTTAGATACCAATACTGCTAAAATTGCATCATTTTGCACAATGAAATCAAAATATTTCCGAGGAGGACCTCCGGACCCCACCCACCCTGAACACTGGCTACACTCCTGGCCTAAGATGTTAGGTTTTGAGAGCGGTGAAACGTTTACACTGGTTTTTAGTTTCATAGAAGTTTTCTTATTAAACAATAGTACAGATGAATGCAAAACAAATGAAAGATGGATTTAAGCAGTGCTCACCTTATTGTGAACAGTATATAGTTGCAACGCATCCATGCGCCTGGAGAGAGGAAGAACCAGGCTGCAGAGCTCACCAGTATGTCATCTAACCATGCAAGAAACTGTTATATTCGTTTGCATACAAATTGCATTGGATATTGAGTTCTTGTCTGAATGGTCGTTTACGTCTGCTAGCTATTCGTAATGTTTATTTCGCGAAAGAATTTTAATATAGTCCTGTAATTTTCAAGCAGTAATATTTTCTTACAGAGCATGTAAAGTACCAGACCGACACTTCTTTACATTCATAATTACGTCATAAAATGATAGGTTGACCACTGAAAGTCTGTTGGAGGCGAACCGGCAACGGAAAGAATGCAAGCTAGTCTAGAGCCAGAGTGTATGATGTATACGAGCTCGTGCTTGATGATACCATCATCTCGATCAGCTGTTGTGGGCCACTTTGTCGAAATTATGCTGTTTGGCACAATGTAGCAGGGATAATATTATTCTCAAATATTTATAGGCACATGTAGAATGTTTTGCTGTAGTATGTCGATGTGTCTGAACTGATTCCCATTCATTTTATTGCAAATAATAATTTTGTTTACGTTTTTCTTTACATCGTCTTGGCATTTTCATTTTCACCAATTTATAATAGAATTGCAAGTCCTGTTGTATTTAGGTATCAAAAGTTTCAATAGAGCAATAAAGGTTACTTTCCGTGTTCTGCAGAGACCAATTTCGCTACATGTGTTAAATTATATAGTTTTCAGCGTATTTTGCCCCAAGGTACATGTCGGTTCATACCAACTATCACAGTAAGCTCTCTGCGTATGTATGTTCGAAGCCTTTACCACTCAGATGCTTCTAGACCTTGGAAACGTACGGACAGCGCTTACAGATATTATATTTTATCATGCGCGTCCATGCATCGAAGTACTGTCGTAGTTTCATTTGTTTCTAGTTATTGCATTTTGTCGGGCAGGAGTCGGAGAATGATGTTTATGACGATACAGAAAGGCTTCGTAATATTATTAAAACTAGCTGCAAGATTTCATCGAACCCTTTATCACTGGAATTTATTCTGTGACCATATATTTTAATCGTTGGAAAATTTGTAGCGAAGTTCAATGTACTGCTGTATCTTTGGAGTGTATGGGGTTAATATATTTTATGGTACGGCAGTCTACAAAGGTTTTTTTGTTTGGTGTTCTCTCTCTCTCTCTCTCTCTCTCTCTCTCTCTTTGTGCGATGTCTTGGCAATTACATTTGTGTACACTCCACAGACGCACCAACGGAAGGGTAGGAGGGGATGGTGGGGATGGGTTGTCTCTCTCATCTCCTTATTCTTTTCCCACATTTACATTTCACAATGGCATTGCTGTTTATTTGTAGGGAAAACGTAGATGACAACACTCCAAGTGTCAAATCACATTACAAAAGTTTTTTTTATTAGCAGTTCGCCCTCCCTTCCCTCTTTTCCCACTAGCAAGAAAAGTTGGCAGGTCCCTGTTCGTTTCCTTTCGTATAATAGAACACTGTACACTAGTGATGTAGTTCAGTGCGCACAAATTGTGTAGTTCACTGCAACTCATTAATGGCGTGTGGCCTATTTTATAGTATAAGTATCACGTTACGAACAAATTGTCCCACATTTCGAATTCACAGTGCATGTAGTTCCTCTGTTAGCAACTCCATGAATGGAGCACTCTTCTTGCTGGAATCCATTGCTCTGAACACTGCTGAAGAAAAACGAAAGACTGCAGACGCTCAGCACACTTTTTTGCTTTGTAACTCATGCTAAATACGTGCTTTTCAAGTGTCCGTGGTGAATGAATGTCACGCGAGGCCAAGTTATCTTTGAAACACTTGTGTGTGGACAGCCTTCCATTCGTCAAACATACCTATTGATGGTGATAACGGGAATTCCTTTGTTATCTACGTAAACCGTCAGTATTTGGCTGCAAGATTAGTATTCGTTGGCGTGACCTGTGGTGCCACGTGTACCAGGATAATGTACCTAATACCTCCTAGAGATACTGGAAAATCGCGCGAAAAGTCGACTGGTAGGCTCCGAAACAAAGAAGTTTTGTATCGATATTAGCGATCGTTAGATATGATGGTTTATCGTGGGAAAACTTGACTGTTTGCTGTATTTCAACCCACGCTTGGCTTACCAGAATATTACTGTATTTTTAGCTTGTACATTGAGCTGTTACCCTATTTTACTGAGCCAGTAAGAATCCAGATATTGTAACATTATATACCTGTTATTGATCTTGCAGACAACTACGTTGTGTCGTAAGTATATCACCGAATCATAGGCCTATATGTTTCAAGAAACGACAGTGTTTTCAAGGGTATGCTGGCACAAAACATGTTCTCTATATATAGGGCTAGGAATATTTCGCGAGTTCAACGGCCAACATGCTAGAATCCATTATCCTGTGTATATACCGAAGGCCTACCAGTTGTCCATTACCTGCTACTCATTCAGACAACAGACAATGAACGAATAGACTGGGCTTGAGTATGCATAGGACGTTGGATTCTAGCATGCAGGTCATTTAACTCGCGAATTTTTCCTAGCCCTACCTATATATCATCATCTCTAGCCATTAACTTTTCACGAAATGGATTTTGCCCCAGTTTGTTTCAGTGCTTTATGCACACATCTGCAGTTCTGTTTCATGTTCAGTGATTGGATGTCATAACTCTCACGTGATTATATTTCGTGACATAATGGTTTTAAAAATACTTATTTGCCGTAAACGGTTTATAGACTGTCGCCAGTGGTGGTACAATTAGCGCCAAAAGTCGAGGAGTGAAGATGCGTTACGTATTGCCGGGAAAATCAAATGGAGGTAGATTGTATACGTGGTCTTCAGTAACTAAAAACGTTCTGCCTTCTATAAAGGTCTGGGTATTTTTATACGAATTTTGAATACTAGTAAAGTTAAACTGACATCCAGTGGCAAATACATGGTTGTTTATCTTTGTCTATGTTAATCTGAGATTTAAATTATGAATTGAATATGTGAACTTATACAGTTACAATATGTGAGACAATTTTCATAAAATTTAATTCTACATTGGTTTGAGTACCGACGAGTAATATGGCGAACACATCATCTGCGCAAAACGGCCTAAATCCGTGCTTCATGTTATACTTATGCAGTCTCGTGTGTGAATTCATTGCGACCAGATTGCAACATCGTATTTTGCTTTCCTGTGCGTTACGGAATGGCTGCAAACAGAAACTTCGATATTTCGCCTCTGTACGTCCTGTTATGCTTGTCTAGATAAGCAAGTTATTGATGAACGGCATTCCATTACGCGTGGTTTTGATGTTGTTATCGTTTCGTGTATAGTTAAAATAAACACTACCAACATATCTTATTTTTGCGACACTCTTTCTTTGTCAGTCAGTTGTTAATTGATAATTTTTGAAAATTGCTCTATGTTAATTTCTGTTCGCGCATTGCTGGATATCGTATTCATTGTGGTGTTGAACGATTCCTGCGATGGTTAGTATTATAAACAGTACCTTTTATGTACGCATGTCTTTGCGAGCGAATGTTGCTAAGTTGCAGAAAACCCCACAGTAAAATAAACATACATACAATTCCAGAAATTAATTTAGTCGTACAGAATCGTATTCCTTTCCTGAATCGTAGAGATATATAGGCATGTTATGCTTGTTGAGAACAGCCGATGATGTTTTATTTATAGATGGGTTTTCTGCAACTAGGCAATTTCTCACAATGGTGTACGTCTAAAACCTGTTCAGGTTGTCGCATTTTCTACCAGAAAACGCAAAATAATAAAATGTGCATTTGTTACGTAGCAATGTAAATCCATTGTAGACTTATTTACACATTGAAAGGCCAAAAATGTGATCACACCTCAGACGCTAACCATTGGCGAAAAGTTATATATGACGTTCGTGCATAAATTCCATAAACACTCTCGGATGTGGTTGTGGTACAAAATTAGCGCCGGAAGATTTTATTGAAATGTCAGGGAATTTTTGAAGTCGTTATGTATACTATATATTAATTTATATATATATATATATATATATATATATATATATATATATATATATAAACCCACAAAAAACTCAAGGTATAATAATTGGGTCGCCCTCTTTAGTTGCCACTGTTAAAAAACTACCTTTACCTAATATGGTACTCAATGGCACAATCATAAATTTTTCTGGTAGTGTTAAGAATTTAGGTGTTATGATATATGAATCCTGGGCCGCAATACATCTTACGTCTGTATCAAAACCTACAAAACTTTGTACTCTCTAAAGCGCTTTAAAAATCTCTTTCCTGAACGTATTAAATAGCTACTTGTTCAGACTCGTATACTTCCATTGATTGATTATTGCGATGTTGTGTATATGGACCTTTCTGAACATCTTAACATGCGCTTACAGAGATTGCAGAACATGTGTGTCCGTTTTGTTTTTAATTTAAAATCCAGAGATCATCTTAGTGAGCGGTACAGTAAACTGGGATGGTTGAATTTGCGCGGCAGAAGAATATTCCACTGTTTGCCTGCAAGACAACTCTCCAGGTTACCTACGTAATCGCTTTAATTTCCTTCCTCACTCACATGAAGTAAGCACTCGTTCAAAAACTGATAGTAAATTATCAATAGAGTCCCATAAAAATTAACTACTTTTCAAACTCCTTTAGTGTCTCGGCTACCAGATTCTGGAATAAGCTGAGACAAAACATTATCGGCGAGGACTATAATTTCGTAAATAAATGTATCAATCTCTCCATCAACCAATTCAAGACGAAGCTGTTGCAGTGCTTGCTACTGCGCGACCACGATCTTTAAAGTTGACATCTTGAATGAATGCGTTTATGAATGTACGTATGACTGAACTTAGTGTTGTTTGTTTTCTTTCTTACTATGTTTTAAAACGTATAACTATATAAAGTTTTCAAGTGCCTGTTCAGCGTGGCTGTCTTTTGTAAACATTAAATCTATTATTGTTAGTATGTGTAGTGTAGTATATTGCTATTGTTGTTTTATTTATTTTCATCTATAAAATAAGGGTTATATCGATGTATCTAATACGGGTCCATTGTAAGAGAAGGTAAATATGCCTTAACTACGCCTAATAAAGACGATTTTATTATTATATAGTCGGAATGCGTACTCCATAGTTGTTGCCATCTTCGTGGGGGAATATTGTGACAGTGTGACACATACCTTCAGCGCAATATGTCGCGGTTGTGTAAAAGTTACACATATTACGTCATCCTAATAAGTTCAGCAGAAACGCATCTATCAATCAGGAACTTATTTGCTCACAAAGTTGACGAAAATTATGTTTTAATTTTTTAAAATGACTTTAGGGTAGCGAAAATGGCAATAAACTTTCAAAATGATTTTTTATATCCTACGCTCTCGTAATTTAATGAATGATCGTTAACTCCCCATCAAGGTGTAACGAATACATGGGAATTAACAAGTCAAAAATTTTGTCGATAACGAGCAGTAAAGTAGGTAATCTTCGCTGAGAAATGATAACGATTATCTCTTAACCAACTTTCTTACATAATCAACGCCTGTGAGTAGCTGTATTGATTGATTACGAAAACATTCTCGAGTTGTTCAACTCTTGCTTATTTACTCGGCAGCATCAAGCCAGTACATATTATATACATGCTTCTCACACTACAGCCATGTTTCACGAGGAACGTGTGACGAATACCGCTGCGCTGAGGCCGGAATAGCATTTATCGATCAGTGATTCGAACCGTGGAGAAGACGAAGCGTACAGTTCGATTTGCCAGAGAGTAGACCGGATTTACACATTGGCTCGATATTTGACCTTGGACGGAAATTACCAAATTGCAACCGGTACTTAACCGATCTTCGAATGTTAGCTACGTGTTGGAAGCATTGGCCAGTCATTGTCGGTTTTTAGTCTAACGCCGAAGTGATTGGCGTATTGACTGGTGTTGACTTTGTTTACACATTGACGCATGCATTGGTGTGATGTGTTTTCGTTCATTTGTTGTTTGAACGGGAAATTAATACTTAAAATGGATTAGTGGCCAAACGATTAAGTTTTGGTGTTTATAGTTAAAGAAAATTAATTTGGCTTCACTTCTTGCCGATAGCGATGTCATTACGCAACTTGGTACAATAGCATGAGCTGGGAGAGGAAGTAATTTACAGATATGTTTTCATGATACAAGTGCTGTTAATTACTGGAAGAGCGTGTTTTATGTTATAATACCCACAATGTACAAACCACACATTTACAACGTCACATACTGTACATTTACAACACTGTACATAAACGAAAGAAACACAACTGCAGCGATTTCGCGGTGAATAGCCAATCGTGCCTTAAAGCTGAGGTTAAGAAGGGAATGATCTCCTTTTACGTATAATCGGCCATGCCCTTTGTTAGGAACCAACCCAGCATTCGCATGGAGCGATTTAGGGAAAGCACGGATAAACAAGATCAGAATGCCTTTCATTCAGTGAGATTAACAAGGTAAACATTCCTTCAATTTTGTTTGCGTATAACTTTCAGTACATAAAATGTATTGTGTTTTTCAGGTAATGTTCCATTTCCTTAAATTCTATCAAACAAATTTCTAATTGCAAGTTTTCCCATTCAATCTAGCGTTTAGTGTCAAGACAGTTTTCCCTGTTTTCCTGAAAGTTGGCCAAAGTGGAATCTTTCCCTTATTTTTCTTACGCATTCAATTTAAATCATCATTGTCTATGGATTAGCCTATTTTTTAGTTACTGTAGTATACAAACAATGAAAAACAAGTAACTCACAAATATATATACACACATACGTAAACACACAATTTTATTGGTATAATAAGCTACTAAAGCGTGGCCTGCAATATAATCATTAGTGGACTGTGGCGCCATCAGTGGTAATATTGTTTAGTCTATTATACCGAAATGTACAGTATGAGATTACCATTGCGTTTCTACATAAAACTACAATATTTTAACTTGTAGGTTACCATTGTAGTTCCACCATTCTCCTCAAAGGTCATTAGTGTTTGCAAACACTGTCTGCTGTGGCTCTGTGCGGGGCGTACATCGCGCCGGCTGTGTTGACACGTGCTGTGCCAATCTCGCCCGTACCACACCGCGCCAGCCACGTCACAGTCGTCTGCCCAAACACAATGGTCTATCTGCTCGTTCGCACTTAATTACACTCTTGCCAAATCAATTGTTCACTAAATCATTCCCTACAAAAAATGTTTGTTTTTTGAGAAGCGAAAACTTGTACAAGGCGCCGGGAAGAAAGAATTCTTAATTTTTAACACGTACCAAACACTTCTCAGAGTTACAATATCCCTGCTATTTGCTCGAATAAAACAGTTAAAACTCATGGTGACTGTAAAAGTTCTTGTAGTAACAAATCTTACAGTACACATATACACATTAAGATACTTCAGTATTACTTTTTAAATTACGCAAAGAAAAGATTTTTTTGTACAACGTTTTCAAATTTGCAAAAATTTTTATTTTAAAGTTAGCTTAAATACAGTTTGTTTTGATTTCAGATTGTTTCTATATAAACGGGAAATAAAGTTTAAGATAAACATCCTGTGAATAAACCCTGTAACTGTCCTGTCTCGGTTGCCAGAAACATGCAGACACCCAAAACCTGTTTGCAGCATGTTTGCAGAACCTGTAAACAGGAGCGCAAAACATCTCTGCTCACAAAATCCACTACCAATTCTACAGCTGAATTACGCCTAATGTTCATTAAAAGTGTTCTTTGTAAAAAAATAATTTTTTGCATTTTGTCATATTTTACAAAATATTTTGTAATTGTGCAAAAAATTTGGAAAACATGGTCCGCAAAATTGGTTAAACTGCAAAAACCCTGTGTGCAAGTGTAAAGTTACTAAGTTACATACTTTATTTATATATAATTTACATACAGGTTTCAAATTTCCACGTTTGACGCTTGGGGACAGCGGAGCGATAAGTGCTAGAGTACCACGCTTGACGAGAAGCATATCGACCTCTATTCACAGAGCGCCACACTGGCGTGCAAGGTTTTCGTTGCAGACTTTTTCCTACGGGACTTTAAACAGTGACCCCGAATTTCTATGTTTGGATAGTAATAAAGACCAACGCATGCATATCGTTTTGCACTAACTAGTTCAGGTGGCATTTTCAGTGTTCCAGCAGTATAAAAAGCCGTTTTAGTCATTTTGAGAGACCCGAAAATCACGTTTCTAACAAGCGTGCTGAATTTTACCATACAACACCGTCCATCAGCCAGACGAGGACTTGTCTTAGGGAACCAACCCAGTCCGTGGAAAACACTTTGTCAGTACGAACGTACCGGGAATATGAACCTCGCGTCTTCAACGAATGCCAGGCCGTGTGTGTTGCAACTGCGCTTCCTCGCGATGTACCTAATGCAGGAAACATTTCACGCGATCAAATTTTTCTATAATATTCTACCTTATTTATTTAATTGTGTTTTTTGAATGCCACGTGATGTTACGCCAGCGTCATAACCGCGGCCATTTTGTATTTCGATTTATTGAATGTCTTGAATTCCGTCAAAGAGATCTCGTTTCGGATATGTTTGAAATTCTGTTGAATCAAAAATTTGTAAATAGAGAATAGAGCTTTTTATTACATTAATTCAAATAACATAATAAATTAATTGGGTTTGCGAATTAAATCATATTAAAAAATAAATAACCCGCAGTATTGCTTTTGAATAATGTATAAAAATTATTAAGAAATTTTATATTGGTTTAACCAAATATTTCAGTGTCCTGCAGGGTTTGTAAATAACGGTAAAATAGCTACGTTTCTTATTTTTGTGTCTGATTTGTTTATATAGTATGTGCTAACTTTTCAGGTGACTGCTGAAATGATTATTAAATTAAATTTCTTGAATCGTCGTGCTATCCAGTAAATAAAATGTACGAAAATGGAATTCGATAAATATTTTGTCTTGTGGAAATGCCTTAAGCAATGTGGAGTAATTTGGTGTTGAGTTCAGAAGTGTTTTAGTTTAGCTGCGATGTAACAGCAGAATGTGTAGGACTGTTTTTATCGCCGAGCACTCCAGCAGCTCGGCGCTCTAGTCTGCTGTAAAGAGCTTGAGGAGGCTAGAGAAGAGGGAGGGGGAAGTGGGGTTTACGTGCGTGCCTATACATGCGTTGAGCGGTTATAGCAGGCAGGCCGACAACCAGGCGACAATAATCACCCAAGACTTCAGCACGCATGCTTTCTGCATAGGCTTTCCACGACACTATAAAAACTCGCTTCCATTTACACTAGCAAACATTTCCTGCCTGCAAGCTGACAGTGAATATCATATGCACGTAATAATTCCAGTTTTCTAAAGCCATGTTGACAGTGCTGTTCAGGATGAGTCAGTACTGAATGAGTTAATTTTGCGTTGTGATAATTCATGGTCTCGATTTGTCCGTAAATTGAATAATAGTGGCCGTACTACTTAATTCGACAGTAAAATTAAATTTCTTTAAATATCAAGTAAAATACCTTTTGACAATAAAATCAACAAAGCACTGAATAGTATTAAAATAATGAAATACTAAGTTTTTCATTATATTTACATAAGTGAAATTTTAAAGTCAACGTTCAAAGAGTGGTATTCCTCCCACCATGTTCACTTTCCGGACAAATTGATAACAAATTTTCTACTTTTTTTTTTTCATGCTACCACCATGTAAAATTAACACACTCCGTTCTGACTAATATTGTACATTACAAACTTTTCAGATTGTACATTACAGCTTTTTACATTTACATGCTAAGTGTGTTTGTGCAGAAATAACCCGTGGCAGAAGAAAAGTGCTGTTTTGTACACAGGACTGCGAACACGATTGTAAAAAGTAGAACTCTTGTGTTAGTGTATTAATACTGGTCGTTCAGATATCAACCAGAAATATTTTATTAGAGTAAACAGAAACGACAGCGATAAGCAGACAATAATATTTGTTGAAACTGCTATTGAAATGATAGCATAAAGTTACTTGCGCTATATTTTATGGAGTGTAAGATTACCTTCCTTCTCTGATACTGCAGTGCTGTTACTTGTATCTTAGGTTACGTTCACACTACAAGCATTAAACGTGTTAGCTGATCACATTCGACAGCCAGGTTGATCGTGTTTAACGCTAAATATTTTTGCGAGGATAAACGTCTAAACCAAATAAAAGCAATAAACGTTCTAATCCGAAGAAAGTGGAAACTTTAAATGTACCATATTCTGTAATTAACACATCTACGCTAAAAATAACGACTTCTTAATTATCGTATTGTATCTAACTGTGGAACGCTGCTGTGCGTGTAAAACGAATGCGAACTGTTCAAACCAATAAGTTTATTTAATTTAACGAGTGTAACATATCTCACTAAAAAGCAGCCATATATGTAACACAGCTCGTTACACGAAGTAGCCAATAGGCGAGCAGCAAAGAAGATATGTCGTTCGAAACTACATATGAAAGTAGTTAACTTAGAACGAGAAGAGACTGCGATCTGAACTTGTTCGTAGCTCGTGTAACAGCCTCATAAAGCTGAGTATGTTTAAGAAGGCGTGGTACATTACTGTAGGATTCTTGAAGCCAATTTGCGAAAATTAAACAATAGCAATCTTAGACAATAGTTTTAGCCAACGTTTTAAACAAAAATGTTTCCAGTGTTACGAATTTCTGAGGTACAATCTCTGACGCTGGAACCTCGTGCATTTAACTGCGGCGCAAGAGATCACGCCTAACGAATTAGTAATTTACTGTCTCAGCTCTCTCGTAAACAAACTATATATGGTAGTTCATATTATAATTTGTTAATTTGGGGCCGTGGTGGCCGAGTGGTCAGACCACTCGCCTCCCATCTTTGCGACCCGGGCTCGATTCCCGGCGGGGTCTGTCCCCGGATTCTCGCACGTGGGAATAGTGCCGGACGGGTTTACTCGGGGATCTCCCGTTTCCCCCACACTTATCATTCCGGCGCTGCTTCATACTGACCTCATGTCACCCCTCACCAGCGCTTAAGACCTAGAGGTTAAACGTTGACCAGAATCTCAAATGCACTCAGTAGTTAATTTGGCACAAATGTCGTGTTCCTTTAACACTTCGTATGGAACGTTGGTCTGTGATATGCCTTTACAGATTTAAAACATTAATAAGTGTCGTGAAGGACTTCTGACAATGGTAACATACAGTTACATATTAACGTATTTAGAGCGATATTATTGCTAGCAAGCCTACAGTATAACTTGGTAAAACATAGTACACGGATGAGAAGTTAATTTTAAGCTCGTTTTAGTCGGTTGTAAAAAAAAGGAAATCTGGTTGAAAAGCGACCTAAAAATGTCCATAACTGTAAAAGAAAAAAGAGGTTAAATAGTTGTAATTAGAGATGCGTGACCTATTTGATAAATCACGAAATTTGTCCTTGTAGCGTGTTGTAGCAATTAAGTGGTATAATTAGTCGTCCAGGAAAACATTATCGCTACGAGCAGCTGTAACGAAGCAGGTTACTTCTTTATTTACAACGCAATTGCTTTCTTTTACTGCATGGTGTTCGTAATTTCCGCTAGCTTTCATCTTCCAATCTCTGAGAATGTTGATGACAATTACATATTTCTGAAACCTAAACGAAGTTTAGTTACGTACTTTTTATGTTAATAATATTTACATATCTGCATGCTGCTAGTCTAACAACATTTATGAATAGTCAGAGGAACCGTGAATGATCGTTGTTACTTCACTTGTAACGTAATTCCGAAAAACATATTGACATTTACGCGGAAATATACTGTTATTGTAAGGTAATGCATTCTGTAGTTTGAGCCAATAGAAATACTAGTACATTCCGTCCAAGTTGGTCCTGTCTTGATTTTCTTGACCTTTAGGCTCACTTTACACTTAAATAATTTGTGGTATACCAAACACACAAACACGCACACATTAATTTAGAAGTGACGCTATAATTTTATTTATAAAACAATGTTGTAAAGACCCTAAAACGTGTTTATTATATAGGTGTGCCGGATTTTTTTTAATGTAGTTGAGTATAGTTATAAGTGCGTTTCTTTTAATAAATAAGGTTAATGGGGACACAAACAACTTCACGAGATAGTAATTATTTCTGACTAGTTACAACACAGTTCAGTCATACGCCAGGGGAAACTAGCTCTCATGCCTAAATTTAGCAACACGTTGGACTCGCATTCGGGAAGACCTGGGCTTGATCCCCGGCTCCGGCCAGCTTGATTTCGGTTTTCCATGGTTTCCCTGAAATCGCTCCAGGCGAATGCTGGGACGATTTTTAAACAAAGGCCATGGCCACTTCCTCTCCCATCTCTTGTCATTGTACCAAAGTTATGTGTCAGCGCTTCTAATGACCTGGCTGCTGACGAGACATAAACCTGTTTGCTAAATTTAGACAAGGTAAGTGGGCTTTAAGAGTCGTAATGTTAACACTAACGATTTTTGGAGTTTCGTGTTGTCGGTGCGTGTACCGAGTTAAATTGAATGGGCGAGATGAAGATGGAAATTATTCCACTTTGGCCAATTTTCGGTAAAACAGGAAAAAATGTTTTGACACTGAACTGTAGGTTGAATGGGAGAGCTTGCAATTAGACAGCTGTTTGTTAGGATTTAAAGAAATAGAAGATTACCTGAAAAATGCAATGCATTTTTTGTACTGAATGTTATATGCAATCAAAGTTGAAGGAAATGTTTTCCTTTTTAATCTCACTGTGTCGAGGGCATTCTGAAACTCGATGAAACAATAATTTATAGATATGTTTTCATAATACATGTGCTGTTAATTACCAGAATAGTATGGTTTGTCTTATAATACCTACTCTGTACTAACTAAACATTTACAATACATTCACAATACAATTAACTACATAAACAAAAGAAACACTAAAGGAGCTACTCTTGCGGCGAATAGACAATCATGCCATAACGCTGAGGTTAAAAAGAGAATGATATCCTTTTACATATAACTTCAAACCTGAAAGTCCTGTATAGAGGTGTAATGATTCCTAGAATTCTTTCTTTATCTCTATCAGTGAAGCTAGATATAAAGTACAACTTGGCTATATGATTGCATTTTCTTGGCTTGTGGGTGTGAGCCGCGTCTGAAGATTGTCTTGCGACGTTTCGGCAGTCGTTGCAGCTGGTCTCCGACTACCTGATGATGGCAGCTGCAACGACTGCCGAAACGTCGCAAGACAATCTTCAGACGCGGCTCACACCCACAAGCCAAGAAAATGCAGACAACGGCCGCGAAAGCCTGCGATCTATTTTAATTGGCTATATGAGTTCATTTTCAGTAAAATATGGAATGTTTTCCTTTTTCATCTCAACCGTTCAATTTAGGTGAGCAAGTCTGGACTATGTGCAGTGAAGTCGGAACAGGTTTCAATAGAGAATATGGTGATAAGGGGGTCAACTTTATTCTGTTCCCGCGATGGCCTAACTAGTCTAGAAAATGAGTGTCAGTGTTACACTGTAATTTGTTTCGTAGATTATTTCAGGAACCAATCATTACTTCCTGAGTAATACTATTTTTCAAGGAGTCTTGGTTATCTTTGTGCAGTAAATAAGGTTGAACGGGTTGGGTAATTTCGTGGCAACCTAACCGGATTCGATGTAATTAATTTGTAGACGGCATGTGGTTGTGGCAGTGCCACCGTGCAGGGATTATAAGGTAATGAGCTGCGAGTTATACGTTTTCCTATGTTAAAGCCTCTTTGCCAACAGAACAATCTAACAAATTAACACGAGTTTCACAGTGAAGAAAATGCACTACGTATTTACAATAAAATGTGCTTTGAAATTTTACTCACGTCCTCACAAAAAAGTTAATTTGCTATTAAGATGCATTTTTACTATTATAGGTAAAAAAAAATCCGTTTACATCACTGTTCCAAAGAGTGACTGACACATTTCTTTTGGCAATACTGTATGTCAGCCATTTCGCCACTCATATCACATTCAAGATCACATTAAACTTTACGATCCGTCGATCTTTGAAGAATCGCTATTTCGAGTGAACAGTGCAACAATGTAGCATTGATGGTCGCATCAGACTGTAAATATATTTTAAGACCACAGTTCATCGTATATAGTGTATTCTAAAGTTCAGACTAACATTTTATTGTATACAGTTAACGATAAATTTAATTTTCTTTTTCCTTTCTCAACTTTCGTTTATTACCTCGAGTGCGGATTTTTTACGCTGGACGGGCTGTAATTTGTTTGGAATGGCCGTCTTGACCTTCACAGACAACATACTTGATTTATTTACGTTTTGTTAGCAAGATTAAGCAACAATAAAATCGTGCTAAAGTAAGATTTCTTAATTAACATGAAATCACTTGCATATTAGATAAGTTAAACTGGACTATACGACACGAATTGCAAATCACACGAACTGCTCGTTATTTTTAATATTTACGGGTAATAATTTCTTATATTTTTGTTTGATCAACGACTAGCCATATTTCATATTCCTTAATATTTTCTCTGTTTTAGACACGTTTAGACAGTGTGTTTTTTCATTCATTACTAAGCGTTACAGCTATGTTATTAATATTACGTATAAACTTAAAGTAATGTGAGCACTTTAGTTAAAAGACTGTTTTATCAAGAATGATAATCTACAAATTTGTTTCGTTGTGGTCTCGGTCGTTAATTTGTAATACAGTCAAATCTGTACACTTTGTTTATTGTATTGCTTACTCTGCTTCAATTAAGCCAACCAGTAACAGATAAATGCAAATTGGTCGAAAGGAATATAAAAACTATGGCCTAATATTGTTCACTTTACTCTGATTAGCCTATATCAGGTAGACATATTGCGGGGAAAAATGATTTCTAATGGGCGGTGTCAGGATTGAGTACATGAACGTCGAACGCATAGTACTGAGTCACATAAATGTACTAAGCGAACACTGCAGCAGAAATGTATGGAGGATAGTCTTTAAATTCAAGGTGGCTGGGATGAATCACTCATAAGTTACAGGAAACTAGTTATTAAATGTCTTCAAATAGAACGAAAGGGAATGTGTGCGTATACCATGATGTTTTATGGTTTCTACGAAAATTATATTAAAAGTTTTTTATAAGAAAATATATAATACTTTTTCTGAAAATACACTATTAAATAGAAGGATTTTTACACATTTCGGATTATAAGTTTCTTAAGACCTATAGAACAATAATTATGATACCTAATCACGTTTTCATTTCTAGTATGTGCACTAACAAAGTTTAGCTAATGGCACTAAGCAGTCTGAATATACTCTTACCTTATCGTCCCTTCACTAGCGTCTCCTTCAAGCTGAGATTTTTATTTGTTAATTTATTCTCAAAGTTTACTTGATTTGCTAATTTTTTCATAGTAATTAAGTAATTTATGTCGTTTAAAGTGCACGGTTCCTGAAAACTGTATTGCCATAAATGTTTTTACCTTACATGTATGAACATGTAAAGTAGGTTACGTTGCTTGTTTGTAAACATAACCACGTATTGTTTTTGTTGATTAGTTTTGAAGCACTTGCTTACCGCTCGCAAAATTGGGTCGTATCTATATGAAAACTTGGTGCCTACGCATTTTTTTAAATTGATAAGTGTGAATTTATGGTTTTCATTGAAGTAATTGAATTACTATGAGGCTATCTGGTAGAACAACGTGCGCATAACCTTCCACCTTAAATTAAAGAAATGGATTAGTTCTTATCTGAAATGATGTATAAATCATTATCCATCTTTCGTAGGTAATCTGAGATCAAACAAAGAATTTTTGTATCTTAATTTTTTTTCTGAGGAATGCACGACAGTTTGTCAGTGAGGTTTATTAAGTGATTGTAACAACGTAACAAAATAGTTGAGTGCATTATGTATGAAAAGACGTTTTCAGCTAAAGCAGCACCGTCGGGTAACAATTTTATGCTTGTAATTTATTTCTCAAGTTTTAAGACAAGTGTTACAGCTATTTCCATCCAAGCCCCCATGGAACGCATAAATCTAACGGGTTTCCTTTGATTGCCTTCAGTTGGCCGAATTGTCGTGAACTGACCGAAATGGAATAAAGACATGCGAAATTATTATTACTAATTTGGATACTTCTGACCCGTGTTGGTAGTGAGATCAGTTTTTCTGCTGGCTGTGACAATCGGTACAGCGGCATATAGTGATTTCGGTGAAGTAAAAAATGGAACTGATGTGCGCATTTTGACATACTTATATGTGACTATCTTGCTGATAAATGAGTTGTAGATTGTTCCCTGTGGTGGCTTGCAATGGCAACTAACTATGTGTGGTTCGGGATAAAGTGAGCACTTTTGAAATCCTAGCTATGTTTTTTCCTTTTATTTAATTAGTATTTTTCTCCCACTTTTTAATATAAACAAATCACCCTAGGTAGTAGTTAAATTGTGTAGATTCTACTGTTCTCTAAAGTCAACATCTGTGGTGGTCACAATGGAAATTATTCTTTAATTATTATTCTAGAAACTCAGACTAGTATAATTGGACATGCGTCCATGAGTAAGTAGGTTGCAGGTCGATAAGGGTCACCAACGTATTGTGGGGTTGTATCCTGCCACCTTCATCCTGTCGTGCACAGTAGCGGTTAGGGGACCGAACGACCTTGTACAAAGTAGTTCGATTATAATTTGCTTACGTCTTGTATGCTTTAGATATAAACCCGTATGTACCTATACTTTACACACTCTTGTAATACTAACGTTACCCGTTACTCTTTCAGTGCTTGTTGCAGTGGTTAAGTTTATTCAAGTGAAACTCACACAGATATATGTGTGTGTGTAGGTATGCTAAATGCCGATAACTAAAACGAATGTATTGTCGGAAGTATTTAAATGTTAAATTTTTATTTAATTTGTTGGAAGGCAAAACTGTATTAACATTCAACACATAAACAGCCCTTCTGCCTAGTAAGTTATCACAGAAATTTTTGTTGTTTATATTAAAGACGAAACATTGATTAAGATGCATTACGAGTTCAACGTACATAGCTCTTCACTTCTATAATGCCGCAGGCTTCTTCTGATGTAATTGATGCACGATAATGAAGTGATAGAAACCAGGCGATTACTTGACCATTACTTTTTGTTTCATCTCGTCACAGTTAATATCTTTTGTAAAAATTAATTGCCATGTTTAATTTTCTAAGAACATTGGAAATAGGTATTTGTTTTGAGCAACCTCAACAGTTTACTAAATTTTTAGCATGTTATATATTCTATATATACCGGTGAAACGACATTCACACACAAAAACCAACACATAGATTTAGAGATAAAAATTATGGATGTCATATACTAAGCGTCGTTCTGAGTGATTTAGTGTGCATTTATAAAGCAAGACGTTTGAGTTACAGAAGGAAATTATTAAAAAAACTTCATGTGTGTAACTAATATTATTGACAATTATTGCTACCAACATTACTGTTTTAAACGAAAACTGTTAAGGCAACCTCCAGAGAGTTAGTTCTTAAGGTATTCAAAGATACCAACTTAAAGTGAGTGAATTTATTTGTAGCTAAGAAACGCTAGGATTTAATGTTACACGTAATCAAAACATTACTGACGAACGGTTTTGTGTGTGTATGTATATAAGCAGACTTCGTCTAAAGGACGGATTCATCTGATGTACTACTCTAGCACTTTCATGACGATCAGTTTTGGCCGACTGTCACATCCTTGCCGCTCTTTTCAAACTACGAACAAACGTATGTCCACAGTAAATTACCAAATGCAAATTACCTGTGCATTTGTTACACAAGAGTGATCAGGAGAAGCTCGTTATACTTTGATAGCTCCGTGTGAATAAACGCACGGAGGCCCGTTAAACTGTCGTAAACATTAACGTCTGTAGAATACTTGATGTTGACCCGACAACAATTTACAATATTTATTGCCAATATGACACCAGGTTGCATGCTAATAGCAAAAGTGATGTAGAGTCTATTAAGAATGTGCGCACATAAAAAACCCATAAAACCAATTTCAGTTAAGAACCTCTTTATTGGTGAGTGTGAAAAAGAATAATTATCAACTTCGTTGCATGGTAATTTTCTGGCAGCCGTATGACGTTGAAAGAACGATATACTAATGGGCTATAATTCATGTGAAATAACTGGTAGAGTGTCATATATTTTATATGCTTGTTAATTTGGCCACGTGGATTCTAATGCAGCACAGACCACCGTCAAACTTCGCTCACGTGTCAGTAGTGGTTCTCGATGTGAAGTATAACTCTGTGCTGGTTGTGATTGGCCAAGCGATTAGTGCATGGTATATATTAGAGATATCGTGGTTTTGATCCGTGCCCACTGTACCGAGGCTTGTTTTCAAGTTCCAAAGCTTAAGCTGCTGTATTTACATCAGCATTTCATTGTCTTAAGTTCACGGGTCCCCATTTATGCTATTTTAGTATGTTTAATTTTTTAAATCTGGAAAGGGAACATATATCGCTAAACCGTTTCACAGAAATGTTTGAAATTGTTTGTACTATGTAGCTTTTTTTTCTTTCAAAACACAAGTCTTAATAATATTATCTAATTATTGACTTTAATAAAAAAATTTAATTAAGTCGATAATTAATCAAAACTATATAAACTTATGTTTTGTAAAGTCAGGCTACATAGTACAAACGATTTCTAACATTTATATGTAACGGTTTTGCGATAGCATATGTTCTCTTTCATGATTTAAAAAATTAAACTCGCAACACAGCATAAATAGGGACCATAAGATTCCACTATACCCTTGCTGTACAAACTCCTTATTTTAAAGCCGTAATATTTGTTTTAGAGTATAAATAAAACATGTTTGTTTGAAGAACCAATTTAATGTGTGTGTTCTTTAACGTTTCTGCACTAAATTTGCATTACTTTGTAAATGCAATTTGTAAACAACGATAGAAAAAAATTTGTAGCCATTTTTATCTATGACTGTTTACAAATTGCATTTCACGGATTAAACAAATTTAGGGCAGAAATATTAAAGAACACATACATTTAATTGGTTCCTTATTTATACTCTTAAACAAATATTACTGCTTTAAAACAAATAATGTGTACATCAGGTGTGTAGTAGAATCTAATACAGCCTCACGGAAAAAAATATTTTGTGGCAGCCACAAAATATTTTGTAAGTATTTAAGTTTACCCTGCAGAATATTTTCGTGCTCAACACAAATCACAAAACCATTTTGCTGTGTGGTTACCACAAAAGATTTTGCAGGGAAGAGTTCCTATCAAAATTTTATTTCAATGAGTTCTTCGCACTAAAAGTAACTAATAAAATTGTTGCGTGCTGCCATTGTACCTATTACTCTCGATTTTATAATGTTTTTCGTAGAAAATTCAGGAAGATTAACACTATTTCTGTGACTGCTTTTGGCTTGTTTTGTTACCACTTTAACAAACACATCATGTAGTCTTGCAGCAGAAATTTATATCAATGTAAACAGGGACTCTGCAATACGGAGGGATCTAGAGCATTGCCTTTCTCCCTATCCTTTATGTTAGTCATAGCATAGGATGTAGAAAATATTCATACAAGCATTTCCCAGTAGGTATAAGCTTTGATGTTTTTATGTGCACATCTTCTTATATAAGTACTTCCCTTCAGCTTTTCTTGTGAGTGCAAACAAAATAATCTTTAATTTTTTTTAAATTTGTTGTTCTTAATTAACTATAGCATGACTGGTAAGAACTTTCATCTGGTATAACCTATCTAATTACGTAAAATTATGTGGCGTACTCACATAACTTAAGTATTTTTACCTTAGACTTTAGTAAATGCTTCAAATGTATTGTTTTGGCAAGGAAGCAGACGTAATCGTTAACAAAACACTTAAGACCTGTATTGTTCGTTATCTATAATATGTAGTTAGTAAACAGTGTCCAACCGAAATGCTAGGATCTCTGTGGTGGAATACTGAACAAAAATTCTACCGTCAAACTTAGACGAATATCATTAAAATATTTCTCTAAAACAATCAGAATTATAGTTTTCGTTACTCATTGTAACAATAATATAGCTAATTAAAATTAAGTTTACCATTTCATCGACCAAAATAAAAGGTAAAGTCTAAAGGACATCAAATCCATCACTGCAATTTTGCTACAGAAAAACGAATACCAGGAACTAGATCAAACATCATTTTGAAATCTCCTGATTTTAAACTTCCAATTCCAGTTAAGTAACAAAACAAAATTCACTGAGCGAAGAGTGGCAAGGCGCTGGATTCGTATTTGAAGGGACCCGGATTAGAATCCCGTTCCTGCCATCTCAACGTACGATTATCCATTGTTTTTTAAGAAACTCTAGCCGAGTACTGTAATGATTCCTAGTACACGCCATAGCCAGTATCTTTGTCGGAGCCAATGGCTCGTTTTGAGCGACATAGAGGAGTTGAAAATGTATGTATACTACTTATATTTTCAAAACAGGTTATATAATTTTAAGTTGTTGTCATTGACTAAATGTGATTTATCATTAGCTGGAATAGTGTAATTATTATTTTTTTTTTAATTGGGCTACGTAGTAAACACAATTTTGAACATAATTGAGCCGGTTAAAACCAAAGTGGTGCAAGTCACATTTAACCTGTTTTGAGGTACAGAAGGTTTTATTAGACTGGTCATAGTAAATTCCATGACATTACACGACACTTCATACATTTTATGTATGTGTACAACATATGAAAGTAACTTTTCATCCATTTGAAACACAATAACAACTGTATTAACTGTATACTAATGCATG
>PNEQ01095518.1:0-38570 GCA_003012365.1 Medauroidea extradentata | reverse complement strand
CACTGGTGCCTGTTATCTCAGAAACGGTTTGTCTGAGCGTGTTTGGACAAGAACACCTACTTCACGCAAATACGTACAAAGACACGGCGTTAGGAAGTGCAACGTCGTGCACCCACCCAACAGGCGCCGCGCCGTCGCTCAGGTCAGCGACATAACTCACCGCTGTCCGGCTTCACGGCTAATGGCGGACCCGCGCGCCCGACAGCTTAATCGCGCTCTAATTGCTCTATTGGTCCATTACGTTGCACACTAGCACGACACGGAGAGCGCTGGGGCTGGAAGTCGCCGAGTCTCCTGCACCGTGCAGCGTGGCTTCCGGCGTCGCATTCCCCTGGCCTGAAGTAATTTTAGTCTGCACTCAACATCTAGATCTTAGCGCTGGTGAGGGGTGACGTATGGAGCAGCGCCGTAAATTAAGGGGGATTGATCCCTGACAGTTCGGTTTTGCGGTTTTCTTATAAATCAGGGAATAGACACGCTGTTTTAATTTTTTCACGCTGACAAGGCATAGCTTATTGTTTCATTCACTTTTTGGAGTCCATATGGCATTGTTTTTGTTAATATTGTGGCCTCTGTAGTCGCTCCCGTAAATAAAGGAATTTTTCCTTTTCAGCTGTTTCCCGTTGCAAAATAATTAATATATTATGGTTCCAGCAATTGCAGAAAATCGATAAATCTGTATCTATGCCATGTCGTGACAAAAATGTCGATACATCGACTGGAACAGAAGTTATCGAGAAGAAACAGATAAATCCAAGGTAGTAGGTATCAATACCCCTTAAGGGAGTGGGGAGAATGGGAGATCTCCGAGAAAACCCGCTGACCAGCGGCATCGTCCGGCGCTATTCCCGAATGCGAAAATCCGGGGACCGGGCAGCCGGGAATCGAACCCGGATCGCCTTGGTGGGAGGCGAGTGCTCGAAGCACTACTCCAAAAGCGACCTCACAAGGCTCGAATTGTTACTGACGAGCCGTACGGAAATACGTTGAGTTCATCCTTTATTTTCAGTGTCAAAATATACGACTAGACGAACATGCGTACTGATTCATATACTGAACGTTCTTGACTATTCTGATCTGTATGATCTGTAGACGTGTGAATAAGTTTACTGAGAGAATCATGGTCTTAGAAGAACAGTCTGACACTGGAGTTGAAATTCGACCGTTTTATTGACTGAGCTCATTCATAGAACAATCGTCGACGACAATAGAATAGTGGTAGTCTAACATAGATTAAATCAAACAAGTAGTTAAGTCTGTCTCCTTACTGCCAGATACTCTTAGTAGGGGAGGCAACACCACTTTAGACTACTGTGTAAGTAGTGTGCATACATGTAGGCCGACAGTAGGCCTCCTTCTATGACTGTGGACAGAATGTCCGTATTTGTATGATACAAATGTACCGACGTCCAAACTAAAATACAATTATGAAATATTTGTGTTACCACGTCCACTCATAGAAACGTTTAAAAACATTTGTTTGGGATATCACATAGCAATACATGGTTGGAAACGCTTTCCTGCGACACAGAACACAAGGAGATAACATGTTTATTATTCTTAGTACAGCAAAAACATTAAGAAAAAAGAACATAAAGAGACATCGATCGTCATCAGCAACCGAAGACTTCCCAGCATTTTTGCTGTATTAGGATTAATTGTTGATGTCCTTTCTTTCTTGTGTTCTGTGTCGCAGGAAAGCTTTTCCGACTATGCATTGCTATGTGATATCACATCATCTCGGTGTACTCTGTCTCTCTCTTCCCTGAACGTTCGTAACCGCTGTAATGATACAGCATGTATGTGCACAGAAAAAACGGTTTTGTGGTGACTGCAAAATATTTTGTCAATATGGACCTCACGAAATATTTTTGCAGTGGTTACAACTGTTTTTGTAGTCACTGCAAAACTTTATTGAGGACAGCAAAGTATTTTATTGGTCGCCACAAAAAAAATTTGGTAAGGTCCAGAATGACAAAATATTTTGTATTTACTAATAAGTATTTTTATCAGTGTGGATGTGTGTATATATATTTATTTTACTTTCTTGTGTATAAAGAAAAAAGCAATTAAATAAGGTCATAAAGTTTACTTCAAGCATTACCTCAAACCTATAAAAGGAGCAGTCTCTTAAAGAACTTTCACAAAAATTTCCAATACTTATTGTAACGACGCGAGAAGTAGTCGTGTCTCCAGTGTTTGTTAATAATAAAAATAATTTTAAAAGCAAACGTCCACTTTGACAGCTCGTTAAGACGAACTAAACGAACCATAACAATTCACTGGATCATTGCACACAGAATGATTACCAATCCATCGTGCAGCGTAGTTTTGATCTACTTTTTTACAGGAGGCAGCGCTCCGTAACTGGCTACTAACTACGTCTTACAGAAGTTAGGCCTAAATCTTCTCGCGTTATCTCCTTGCGATCTATATTTCCTGTCACGAATGTAAAGCCGTCCACAAAAGAAGACAATTAAAAATAAATAGGTAAAATTAAACACGTTTCGGGCTGTTTAATGGTATGCTGTATGTCTGGAAAAGCAGTTTTCATTTTAGCCAATGTGTCCCGAACTCATGTTTCTAAGCATGATATCTATGATTCACAAAAAGTAGAAAAACATTGTTTTAAATGTGTTTTCTTTTCGTAGATAAAGATATCGAACGTAAGATAAGTGGGATTTCTAATAAAAAAAAAGTTTTCTCCTACATGCTGCAATAATGTTATAGGCAATTCGGAATAAAGTGAGCACTCAGAAAAGCCCTGTTAAATTGCTATTTTCAGCCAATTCGTAACTTTCCGCGCGTAACGGACATCGACAGGGAATACCTAACCACGCTGGACGTGTCATTTGAGGTTTGCGCGAGTAAGATAAATTAAGCGTTCAGCAAGATCATATTTATTTAGTTAGACAAAAAAGTTGATTAAATATATAAAATACAAATATATCAATTATTTTATGTTTAAAATTGTATTTAAATAGAAAAATGCACGGAACTACATACAGCAGTTCGCTGCCAACCACACACGTTGTAAGGTAACTATCGTTGATGTTGAATTACATGCAGTAACGGCTGGTGATATTTTTTCAAAGGTTAAATATTTAGTGCTCAGTTTATCCCGAACGAGGTATAATGTGCCAGCTGTATAGGACTCTGCAATGTCACGCCATGAAAAGAGTCACCACTGAACGTCACATAGTGGCAAGTTGTCGGCGAGAAGAATGTACGCACATTCAGAGACTTGCGTCTAGAGGTTGGCATGATGCGCTTCCGCATTTGTACGACTCGGACGCGCAAAATACACCCACCCAGGCGGCCGCCTTAAGGGCTTGTTCCCGAGTTTTTTTAGACTGGTGCCAATAACTCAGATATGTTTTAAGTTTTGAAAAAAATTGAGTCAATGTGCAATCACACGATGCACAATACTGTAGACGCTTTTTTTTTTTAATAAAATACCATTCGCCAGCAAAAAAAAATATATATATTTCCTTCATATTTGCTTATTTTCATGACGAAAAACGTGGTACTTTGGGTAACGAAATCTAAGAAACCATTCAGTATAATTATACAAAAAAAATTCAGCTACAAATTATAACATATAAGTGTCAAAACTGTGCAGCGAAATTTTGATACGAGTATTAGGTAGCAGTAAAAAAAAAAAAATATTTTCGAAATCACTGCAAAACTCCGTAACAAGGCTTTAAATTAAACAGTCAACTCAGGCGACATGAGCGTACTGGCGACCATGAATGAGCAAGGACCGACCTTAAGGGTGTTCGAGTGCGATAAAATCATAATTTTATATTTCTATGAAATATTGTTAATTTTGTAGACTATATTCAGAGTACAGTTTCCTCTTACAAAACAATTCTAACTCGCATAGTTTTCTCATAACGGTGCGTCAAAGTTGAAATTGGCATGTTCTACTGTCATGCAAATAGTGAAAACCAATTGACTTACGTAAATGAAATAATTCACAGTGAAAAAACATGCCACGGGCTACGTAATAAAACATTATTATAAAATTCCGTGCACTATTTTTGTATGTAAAATAATTGCTGAATTTTTCAATTTTTTTCCTGTAATTTTGATATTTTTTTTTAAAAAATTCACAACATTACGTTATGGTCTTTTAAATATTTATTGCATATCTCATGGGATGTAATATCACAGTGAATTATTTCATTCAAGTAGGTAAGTTGGTTTTCACTATTTGCATGGCAGCAAAACAAGCAAATTTTGACTTTGTTGCACCATTGTGAGAAAACTTTAAACACTCTGAAGGGAGAGTGTTAGACAATTTCATTGTATTTTCAGTTTTTGAGTCATAGAATTTATTCATATTGTATTATAAAACTGTTCTATTGGACAAAGTGTAGGAACTATTCTTGGTAAACTGCTCGATACGAATAATAATGGAATCTTTCAATAATTTGGCAATCATTACAAAATAATTATAGGTTAACTTTCAAGAATTATCTTGCAATGATTCTGCATGACAAATTAAAGATTAAATTACTACTTATGTTAAGCAGTTTACCAAGAATAGTTCCTATGCTTTGTCGAAGAGAACAGTTTGATAATTCAATTTGAATAAAAGCTATGACTCAAAAACTGAAAATACAATAAAATTGTCCAACACTCCTCCTTAAGACGACCGTCTGCCTTGTAGACAACGTTGCAGCGTGTAGCAGAATTCTTTTCCGTAAGAAACTTCTAAATGTGTTTTAATGTATGCATTTACAAAAAGGAACAAAACATTTAAAACGACGTCGGAATGGTAGTTTCAAAACAACTCATTAATTAGAAACATCATTTCGGAGCCCCCTAAAATGGCCCAACTTTACTAACGTGTTATATCTAAACAACTACGTACGGGATTCCTGTGGAACTATGACAGAAAGGTTTATTGGAATTTCCTTAAAACTTTCCATCAATAAAAATATGGGGTCACATCTGAAAGTGTCAGTCAGACGAGTGTTTTACGATACCACTGCACGCCGTTTCGCTGTCTTGCGGTAGAGGCGATACCGCACCAAATATGCCAGTCAACATCGCCCTTAGCACCGTGCCTCGCTCACACATACACACACACACGCCTTAAGAGCGCCGCCTACCTCACGCCTCAAATGCGTTGTAGTGTTTACGTAAACAGGTTTTTTTCTACGAAATAATTCCACGTGTGCTGATTGTGCCAACGTAAAACACATTTCACGCAAGTTCGGAATGTCATTGTTGGAACACCGCGGTCATTAAAAAAAAAAAAAAAAAAACGCTGTTTCGAAGCCCTCCAACGTAGCTAAAATGACCTTTTCAGACTGCCATACTCCAAAATGTACTAACCAAATGTATGTGTAACTCAGATATAGACGTGCACAGAACTTTGCTACAAAATTCCACCAATAAAATTATATGGTCACAGCTTCGTGTCCGATAGTAAAAACTGTTCGGCGTGAGCACGCTAGTTCAGCGCATGTCTCTTGTGGTAGTGCGGCATTTGATACTCGCTTCAAGGTCGCCCTTATAGCTCGGTCAGATGTGAGCCTCTAACGCGCAGGTATGCGGCGCCCTTAATGACAAGGCATTCCCGGGCCCGATCGCGCGAGGTAATCGCACGTAAGCGGAACACCCAACGTTACGCCTAAGCGATTTCAGTGACCAAAAACCCAAGGATTTTCCAGACGTGCCTCTCGCCCGTAATTCTCGGAAATATCGAAACCGTAATTCAGCACATCAGACTAAGAACGCTCTTGTTGTAATGATATGGGAATAAGAGTCTGGACTACCTGGAAGGTCACGAACTAGAGTCATTCCAACTATCAACAACCGCTAATAAGAATTTTTTTTTGCTTCAGACAGTTTTGAGAAGGGCGAACGAATACAGTATGCCTGCCTCCTATCAAACTGAGGTATTTATAAATACAAAAATCGGGCAGATAGAAATCTGCCAAAAATATGTCAGCAGGCCCTTAAAAAGTTCAGGCATTACAAAGATCAGAATTTATGTGTGATATTGGGAGAAGCGAGGGCACAGCATATTTAGGAATACAGAAGTGAAATAGCCGGTAGGACAGCGAACTCAGTCACACACGCCAGCAAAATGGCTTCCCTGGCCAGCAACATGGCGGATAAGCCTACCACCAATCAGCGTAAGGTGGCTGCCCTGCTACACGGCAGCCAGGCCAATTGGAAACCTGCCGTAACATGCAGAAACCAAACATACACGGGGCTGGTATCAACAACCTCGGGCAGCCAATAAACGGCGAAGTTCGCCAGTATAAAATAAGCCGCCACGTCATTTCACGTCTGTGTTAATATTTGGTCTGTGGCGAGGGGACGAGGCTGTATTTTCAGCACAAGAGTATTCGAAAACTGATCAACGTGCACGAGTGACCTCTTCTTAGGAATAACGTTCAAAGAACGTTACACGTATGTCTACCTATTTCTGGTTCATCACTAATCATTAAAGCGTATTTTCTATCTGCCGAAAACGGGTGTTAATGTGGTTATACTTTAATTACAGAAATCTTGGAACATAAGGGTAATATGCGTCTATAATCTACTTTGATCGTTAATACTACGTCATTATATGATAGGGTCACTATGAACGTCTTATTGAGGCAAAGTGCCGGCGAGAAGATTGCGTGCCAGTTCAGTGACTTGCGTCTATCAGGGTAACGGACGGCGTAATGCACGTACAATGTCGTCCTTGCCGCTTCCGCACTTCTAGACTTCGAAAGCACAAAATATGTTCACCGAAGCGGCTACCTTAAGAAGTAGGAGATCAATTCCTGTACTGACGAAAAGTTAAATAAATTTGGTATCATTGTGTGAGTGAGTGAGAGATTTTGGTCAGTGCTCAACATCGAGGTCTTTAGCGCTGGTGAGGGGTGACGTGAGGCGAGTATGGAGCAGCGCCGAAATGAAAGGGAGGGGGGAACGGGAGATTCCCGAGAAAACTCACCGACCAGCGGCATTTTCCGGCGCGATTCCCACATGCGAAAATTCGGGGACCGACCCCGCCGGAAAACGAACCTTGGTATAATTGAAAAAGTTCTGTGTAATATGTAACCTATAATATAATTGTTTGGTTTAAATGTTTTCAAATTGACATATTATTACTAACACGTATTATTCCCATACAATTGAGAGGTAAAATTAGTGCACATGCCGTACGGCAATTTTTCGTTACAAGTTAAGAGTAATTTAATCAAATTACACGTAAAGGAATTATAACTAATTACTTTTGTGCACACATCTTTGAGAAAGTCGTTTATTAATTCAATATCAGGTAAATTGCTACCTTACCTAACATTTCCACTTCCAAGATTCGACAGTGCAAATACTTCCGTCGTCGATACTTTTACAAATTAAGTTGAATTTCCGTAAGTAATTTGTTACTGTAAGGTAAATTCTACTACAGGTTAGAAATATCATTGTTTAAAGTTTGGCAAGGGACAATTTCTGCCACTTGTTGCGCTAGTATCTGTAAGGGGTGTAAACGGACTAATCGCAGAGTTTGTTGGGGCCGCGGTAGCCTAGGGGTCAGACCTCTCGCCTCCCACCAAGTCGATCAGGGTTCGAGTCCCGGCGGTGTCGGTTCCCGGATATTCGCATGTGAGAATCGTGCCGGACGATGCCGCTGGCTGGCGGGTTTTCTCGGGGATCTCCCGATTCCCCCGCCCATTCATTCCGGCGCCGCTCCATACATCGTATCACCCCTCACCAGCACTGAAGACCTCGCTGTTAAGCGCTGACCAAAATCTCTCACTCACTCACAGAGTTTGTGAATATCACGTTACATAAAGATGATTTTAAAGCCAAAATGTTTTTTTTACTGCAAAGTTAAATTTAATATCTTCTCCGTTTGCGAAACCTTGTTAAAATTAACTTTACTACGATCCTTTATTTTACTACGCCCGTTATCAACTAGCGGCAAAACTTCTTCCTATACCGAAATCTCCCAAATGAAGATACATTTTCGGTCTAACCTGTAGTATAATTAATCTTACTGTGAGTTAGCTGAGGACACAGTCTACCAGTATATTCTACGAGCTGATACAAGCTGACGAACAGACAACTGTATAATAAATAACGTAACGGTAAATGGTAAAAACGAAGTACAACTCCTGATTGAAACGCGCGGGGACAATACACGACGCCAGTGTGACAAACACCACAGCTTCAAAGAGCGGGAAGTTCATCGCCGAGTGAGACTATTGTTCTCGCCGAATGGTTCGAGTGATTCGCCTGGGCGTAAGCGCGCGCCGGCAGCCAATCTGCACGCCCCACAAACGAGGAGAGCTACTGGTGCTGCCCTAGGCGGCCGGCGAGCGAACCAACGAAACGAGAGCCGCGCGGCAGACGACGCCATTTCGGTCCGGCTGGCGGGATCAAAGGTCGCTATGGCAGCCGTGGCCAGGAGGAACGGGGATTGAAAAGATACGATCGCCCAGAGAGCGTGCGTGGGGCGATAGCGTGATGAAACAACCAGTATTTGATCTCGACCGTGGGGCAGAGCGGGAGGAAGTATTGAGAAAAAAAAAATGCGGAGGGGAGGGGGGAGTAACAACACAAAAATCATCCGTCCTGGCTCAAGGGCACCCCCGCTCTGCTACTGGCAATTTTCTTCTTCTCATTAATGTTGCTCCCGGCACGATCAGAATTTAAACGCGCACCTTTAATTGCGTAAAAATGACCAGGACAAAAAGATTCGGCAAACATATTTTGGCGTGCATACGTGGAACAAATTAGAAACGAACAAAATATTCCTCTCCATGTTACACACGAAACAGTCCCAAGCTCTTCAAAGGAAACACTGACAGACAAAAAAAAACCATTAGATATGCAAAAATGCTAAACCAAATCCACAATGAAGTTCTCCAGGGCGATATCTTCAACTTTCGCAATATCGATAAAAATAAATAAATTACTGGCAAATTCACTAAATTTACTCAAGCTGTATGCGTTAATTTATATGTGGTTCGGTATGAAGTGAGAACTTTCGAGACCCTAGTTAATATTTCCTTTCAGATAGATTGTATCTTACTCAAACCTTAACACCTGAGGTCGCTATAATAATTGTTTCTGATAATTATTCCAGACAAGGTGATCTTCAAAAGTACTCAGTTCATCGCAAATCAAATTATAGTCATGCATTTATCACTAATCATACTGGGTTTAGTCGGTCGGGCTCCTATCCCAGCCAAAAAACAAGGTAGCTAGGTAGTTTTTTTTATCATTAGTGCAAACAACTCACAACTTGTTTAACGTAATGCTGTGAAAAAAATTCAAGAGTAAGAAAATTCAATTCTATATGGGTGCTTTGCAAAACAATGCACCATTCGGTCGCAAAAAGTTCTTTTTCTCAATTATAGCTTACTTTGGTAGTACATTTGGTATTACTTTGAGGGCAAAAATCTGAGAAGCTATGAGGTTTATTGCTAGCAAAAAAAAATTAGGCACAAATTGTGGTATATTTTTGACGAAACCATGTAGAAATTCTGCCATATATGATAAGTATGTTGTTTTAAAAACATACTTTTCAAATCAGTGTTAAACTGCCTGGCGTGGTCTTAACATCAATGCTGTTCATCCAGTAGTTTTCCAAAGTCATGTTCTTAATTCTTCATAAGCCAATAACACATTTAAGTAACTGTTAAAACTGGTCACCATGATAGACTAGCGTCAAACAAAGTACTCGAGTCATCTTGGAAATACAGTATCTTCGTTCAATTCACTTCGGTTCGTTCTGGTCCATATTACTCACATTCGGCTATACATTTATTTTCAGACGCTTGTTTGTGTCTGATTATTGTCATCAAACGTACTGTGTTTATGCATCACGTCACTTACAAATAACTTGGCGTTGAGTGGCCTTAAGACTACAATTGCTTCTCAAATAGTTTAGCTAACATATGCAGTAAGAAATTAGTTTGTATTTAACAAAAAAAAAAACTGACGCAATAGGCGAACAATTAAAACGAATAATATTGTTTGAAAATAAAAAAAAATTACATTATTTGTACTATCATGACAACCTACCCTTCGACCTATTAGTCATACCTTCTCTTTTCTATGTTAGCCATATATTCCACGAAGCATCACAACCACTTTGTGCGTGTAGAACCAAATACGTTATAAAATAACTACTATTACGCTGCTCTTTTGTTACATGATCGAACTGAACGCTGACCACGGTCGTAGAAGTACAGGTCTGGACACTCGCCTATCTATCAATGTATTTTTCTTGACCCCTCGTTTGACTGTAGTTCGTCAAGTTACCGAGAATGTTGTACTTTTTGACGCTGTAATCCGGGCGGTCAGACTCAAACTCCGCCCACTTTTTTCCATTGTTAACATTATAAAGCAAATAAAGATTTCTGGAGCCATGATTTAAAATGGTGAGCGAAAGAAGTATTTCATAAATTGATAAAAAAAATACGTTGTGTTAAATTGTTCATCTTAGTGGGAGGGAAGTGGGTGGATATTGAGCTCGATCGCCCGGATTACAGCGCCATAAATGTATAGCATTATCGGTAACTTGGTGAATTGCAGCCAGACAAGGGGGTCAATTTTCCAGGCGAATGTCCAGACCTGTTCTTCTACGGCCGTGGCCGATACTGAAGCCAAGCTGACTTTGTTTATTCAGGTAGCAATATGGCGGAGTGCAGCCAGCTGTTAATGTATATTTATTGAGAAACGAGGTTATGGTTGGCCAACCCACAGTCGCATTATACTCGTTGCTATGGTAATAAACAACATTTTGCAGGTTCCAATATCGTGGATGTGGTCCTCCCCCTTCCGTCTCATGGCTGCATACCTCTCGCCTAAAAAAGAAATTTCCTTAGGCTCCATCCGCACGTTTCTCTAGTCTCTGTTTGGTACAGAACATCGCATGTTACGGGCTACAATATGGCACCGTTTAATTTTGTAACACAAGAGATATGCCGTCAGCATTGGTCTTGCAACCATTGTACGGAACAGTACCCAGCACGTTGTTTAATTAAGCCAATGTTAAATATATAATACGCCTAGCCAACTATGATGCGGATAATTTCTTCTTAGTCGTCACTACACTGTTGTGCCCTATAGACAATCAGAACGAGATGTGTATGTTAAGGCCTCGCTTTTTAATTTAGAGGTGGTTTCGAAAATATTTTTACCGCAAATTAATACATATACAAAAATTCATTCCGGCAGTTTTAACACTTGTATATCATCGCTTGCACCTGAATTTTTCTGTTGCAATACACCGAACAGATTTTTAGATTTTGGCCCCTGAAGTAGCACATATGTTATTGTCGTCAAAATAAGCCAAAATGAAGCAAAATATTTTTTTTGCTAGCAAACGGTACATTATTTTTAAAAAATGCTCTGGCATAATTGTGTATTGTATGACTGTACACAGTCTCAATTTTTTTCAAAGAATTTGGTTACAAATTATTCAAGTTATTTGCAATTGATTGAAATAAATGAAAGATCGTGGCCTTAACATACAATCACTCCTAAAATGGTTCTCCCGTCTAACTACGGTAATTCATGCCCAATGTATGTAACACAGAATAAAGATACAGTTTTTGTGGTTTACACCACAAGGGTCACCTACACACACTCGGACTAGATTTCATTCAGTAATTTGCTGCCTGTATGCACTTTTACTCGATTTCAGTTCGGCTCTCTTTGAAATACTGAAAGTACCGTAAAGTAACTGGTAGTGACTAAGCTTAAGGTGACCGCCGTGGTGAGCGCAATTTGCGTGTTCGATTCCGAGAAGTGCGTAAGAGGTAAGGATGACACAGCACACACATCGCACCACACTCTGGCTTCTAAGAGGCGAGTCACTGAACTAGCCTGCAGACTTCCCGCCGAGAGCTCGCCTCAAAGAGACATCTAGAGACGTCCATATTATTAAACGAGGAAATACTTAAGATGAAGATGAACTGTACACGACCATGCTTTTTTTTCTAGATTATGCACGAAGTTTTTTGTAGAAAAAAGGGGCCACAATAAACAATATTTTGCTACTTTAAGGGACAAAAAATGATTTTTAATAATGATTGGAAGACCTTAAACGGGCGTTTACACGTTTAATGCTTTTCATAAGCAGACATCACTCACGTATGTAGAACTGTTTTGAAATAAACGTCTATCGCACCGTTCAGCGACCTCGACAGGCGGCCTCCTTAATTTCCAACTACCGGCAAGATGCGGATGTAGAGAACCTAATCGTTTTGTTTATTAATCAACCAACATAAAACGAGGATGTTTATGAATAAAAACCCGTTCTTTCTAAAGTAGATGAATTAACAATTTAGTTGGTACAGGTCCGCATCAAAATTGTAATCTCTTCCCTCTTTCTAATCCTGCACATAATCCTATTCTCAGTGAGCTAGAACAAGCCAGGCAAGATAATTCTGCCTTCCCGGGAGTTGGTAGGCCGCTGTACAGACAAGAGGCAGGAACATTGATGGATCGAGACACATTCACAAGAGGACTAGGGACATAATCATTAAGGTTCACAGGCCAGTATAATTGGGAGCTCACGTCACCTTCAGTCTATGCATGCTCGTGTTACGTAAAGCCACATACACTACAGTCCCTCCCCCGTCATGGCTGCAGATGAATTGGTTACCCCAACTACCAACATTCTTATGTAAAAACGTTTTTCTTTCTTCTATGGACTTGGTGCTGCAGAATGAAATGCTTATTATAACTCTTAAATTCGCGGACACTTACGAATGGCCACAGCGTGCTGATAAACATATTGGTCCGCTTGGCGTTGTACGAGTTTACGTCGTAGCAATGGCTGAGAAAGCACGATTATCCGCCTAGTAAATCTTAGTCATAGAGCTAAGCAAAGACATTTAGTAGGCAACAACTGAGTAATAACGTGTAAAACGCACTTGGCAGTTCCTGTGAAATACACTTTCCTCCTCCTCAAAATACTTTCGATTTGAATATGCATTAACGCCGTGAAGCCACACACGCTAAGGGCAAATAAATGTCTCAAGTATGCCGCCTATGTCACAAAATCTTGTTACGTAACAGTGTTACTAAACCAAAAGCTAATTTACAAAGGAGGCTACATATTTTCTAACCTTCAGCAGAGGCAGACTGTATTTCGTATTTTAAAATACACAGCCGATTCTTTCTACGACATCGGGTGGTTGAACGCTCAATGGGCAGATTCCAAACCAAGAAGCCATCGGAATACACTTACGTCAGGAATAGTTGTTTTACACCATTAAAGTTAACACCAGGCAGTACAACTCATGTAAAGACAGTTTGCACAGAAATATGTGCCTATAGGTGGTTCACTTTAAATTGAGCACTGTTCCACACTTAAAATAATAATAAAAAAAAGTAGTATTTATTGGTGCTACAGAAGAAAAGCTTTGAGAGTTGTGGAATATTTACACTAGTTTTTAGTTACGCGGAAGTTTTCCGTATTTAAAATAGTTGTTAATATAGAGGCATAATAGCTACCAGAAAATTGTAAGCAGTGCTAATTTATTCCGAACGGCCTAACACACGTAGTCTTCAGATTCCACTATACTCTGAGGTACAAATTATTGGTTTTTAAGCCGTAATATTTATTTTACGGTATAAATAAAAAACGTGTTTAGGTATAACCATTTCAATGTATACGTACGTTATTATTTATGCGCTAAATTTGCTTTACACGTTAAATGCAATGTGTAAACGGTGTGAGAAAAAATCGTGTACTAATTTTTTTCTCTTACTGTTTACGAATTGTATTTTACAAGTAATGCAAATTCAGCGCAATAATGATAAAGAACATATACAGGAAATTGGTTCTACCTGAACACATTTTGAATTTATGCTGTAAAACTAATATTACGACTTGAACCCTAGAACTCGTACATGAAGTGTATAGTGGAATCTTCAGTGTAATTTTTTAACGAATGTCGTGCCCCTACGTTGTAAGCAACGTGTCACACGTACATGCACGGTTGCACACCATCGTTCGCCAGGCGTTGCGCGCCAAAACATTGCTTATGGCCTGGTTACTATTTTCAGCGTTGTATGCGCGGAGAAGGGAGCGATAAGGTTCAGCTCACCGCTCCGCTTCTATTCGCTGCGAGCCAAACTGGCGCGCAGTTCTTTCGTTTTTCACTTGTCCCTATGGGACTTTAAGCGATGGCCCAACAATTTTATTTGTGGAAAGTTGGAAATAAAGTCAAACGCATGTTTCTAGTATTGTGTTTTAAAAAACGGAGCGGTATTTTTTAACTTCTGCAGTCTAAAAAAAGTACGTTTTTAGCAATTTTAAGGGGTTCCAAAAACATGTTTCTAACAGGCGTGCTGTATTTTTAAAACGATAGAAATACGGCTTCAAGCGCGTGTTCTCTTCGTACATAAACAGTTTATGTTTAGCGATTTCGAGTGGAAAATAAACGCGGCAGGCTATAACACCGGTCATCCATTAGCCTACGTACTTATTCCTCTAATATAACACTGTTATAGGTAAAATAGTAAACGGATTTTGTATAACAATGGACGAATGTGCGCGTAGTGAAAGCACTCATGCCATGAACACAGTGAATAATGTCTCGTCTAGGAGTTATATCGTCACGGATGTGTACTAATTGCCGAGGGACCGTTGGGAATTTCATATCATGCGTTAATGAGTGAATGTAATTGTTTCATAATGAACTCCGCAATCGTTTTTCAAGTTTGGTTTGGTTTCAAGAACATTAATTAAATTCGTTAAGTTATATAAATGTTCCAATTGAAGTAAGTTCTTCGGAAGTATTAATACAAACCGACGAAAGGATTGACAGTTCGGGAAAACATTAATTAAAATTATAATATTTGAATAGTTTCAAGAGAACGACGCAGGCTACTATAGGTGATTCGGAATAAAGTGAGCACTAAAAAAAAACCTCATTAATTTCTATTTTCTACCAGTTTATATCTTTCCGCTGCATGTAAGCATCAACATTGCCATGTGCTTTTATTTACATAGGCTTGTACAATGTTTACATTTACATTACACTGCTCCGATAAATGTTATCTACAATATCTACTCATTAAATGCACGGGTGCTGAATATATGCTATACTCAGTAGTAGTAATCTTACAGTTATAAATACCTGCGAGTAAACGACTCTGTGTCTACTCGAACGGCGCTATTACCGTTACGAATCTCGTAAATGCATGCACAGTATATTCTAACTTTTAAACTAAAACCGCCACTAAAAAACACACACGACACACGCAACTCAAGAATACAAATTCCGTTCAGCATACTGCAATGAACGACGACGACGCACGTAAAGAGAAACAACAAATAACGTATTTTCTTAATGTGTAAAACAGGAAAAAAAATTGCTGTTTCTATTTCCAGATAGGCTACTCAGGCTGGCGATCATAAAACAAAACAACTTACATTACTAATGACTTCACATAATTTACCAATGATATTCATAAACAGTCACTTCTAGTACTTTTGAATGTGTTTATCAGAAACTAATATTCATTACACAACGGACAAACAATCTGAATGACACAATACGCTTCCAAGCGAAGCTTGGCGAAACGGCGAAAACCTAACTCTGATGCCATCTGTCGGTGGAACTTTAAACTACCTCCGTGGCTCGAAGCATTAGCGGCGTCTGCCAACGACAGTCGGTTGGGTTGCGTCGCTTTGTACTTCCGCTATTTAAATAAAATTATACAGTCAGTTGGTATGTCTATAAGAACTTAAATAAACATTTTAAAGTATATTAAATACAGAGAGGTCGTTTGCATTTGATGTTTCACTAATGCTGTATTCAAATAACAAAATACACGGAAGTACATGCAATTATTCGATACCAACCATACAAACAATAATGTAACTGTTGTTAATGTTGACTTATATGCAGTAACGGCTAGTGATTTTTTTCAAAGGTTAAATCTTTAGTGCTCACTTTATTCCGAATGACCTATAGCCTACAGTAGCCGATCCTCAAAGGAATTGTCAGCTCACACTCTCCTAACTAAATAGCGGTTTTGGAAACTTACAGAACAGTTAATTATAAGAATCAAGAGTTCGTATAATATGTACAAAAACACCCTAACATTTCCGTTAGAGTTTGTCACAAATTGAGCTAGAAGCAATGACACAAATTGTGTTCTTCCGCACAGTATGCCATATTTATAGCCTTCTTATACTTCTCCTTCGTCCATTGCGATAACGTTAATTGTACTACAGGTTGGGAAGAAAATATGTTTTCTTATGGGAGAGTTTGGCATAGGGAAAATATCTGCCTCTAGTTTCGCTGCATTCGCTAACTTACGTACATAAAATACGGAACCACAGTAAAGTTTTAGTTAGACATGGTAAAAAGAGAAGTCGATTAATTTAATTTTGGAGCGAAAGGCAAACCAATTTTGGCTTCCAAATTACCAACTTCACGTAGCTCAAGATTCAAGACAGCTCTGTGATCGGTCAGTTTACGCCCCTCGTCAATATCAGCGATCAAGCGGCACACATTTTCCTTGTGCCAAACTTTTAACATTGATCTTTATAATCTGTAGTAGAGTTATCCTTTTACCTGCGGCTACTCCATTCTTTCTCAAGGCGTAGGACATAACCAACAAATGACTGAGAGCAAGGCAACTTCAAATGAGGCTATATAGCCCCTTTCACCAGAGTGAACATCCCACCTTCAGTCTCTTTACTTTACATGCTAGTCCAGTTGTGTGCGTGTGTGCACACCTGACAACATTCATCCTCAAAGGCCAATAATACCACCTAAATATAATTAAATTTTTTAATTGTTCAGGGCTGCACTTCCATAATTAAATCACCGCCTGAAAACATGAACTGAGTAACTGGACAATTGATACATACAAAGCTTCATGCTATATAAATACACACTTAAAAATCATTTCTGAAGACTTTTTAGGATACAACCTTATGGAAATTCAAATTGCAGCAAACCTAACTGTCAAACACTAGATATGTCCCACCAGATAAGCCAGTAAGTATACAACAGGTTTCATACGTTTGTCAACAAAAAGAATACTTTCTTCACAGGGGCGTATATGCGTCTTAGGGTGATCTTCGCCATTTTGTATTCTCGCATAGTAATACACAACGTACACACAAATAAGGATAAAACAAAAGTTTTGTAAATCACATTTCGTGATTCACAATTTAAATACCGGCACAAAATATTAACAGTATAATGACAAATTTATAAAAGTGTAACCTATTGCGACAACAATAATTTTCTTTATCCTTAACGTCTCTTTACAACAGTTATCTTCCAAAACATAAGCCATTAGGCATGATCCTGCATCAATATTCAAATACAAATAAACTAAATTTTATTTTAAAAAAAACGGACTACCTGACATACTTCTCCCACCTGAAAAATATTACACATACTCTACAGATCAAAAGCCACTACGTAGGTCTACAGAGATTAGCCTCCGCGCCAAAAACGTGCGACGCATATATCACAACTGTAATTTTATCTTGCAAACTGTAAAATGAATCTTCATTATCAGGTTTGTACACTGAAGTTGATTACTTTGACAATTGGTATTACAGCAACAGAGAAGGAACCAGAGGTTTATACAGTCGGTAATTTCTTCTGGAATAATGAAAAAACTGGCGTCGGGATTGTACTGTCAGAAGAACAATGCTGTAAGAATCAAGAATTATCCCTTGACCGTCAAAACCAACCGGCTGCAAGTAGACCTAACCAGAATTACTTACAGCAGCAACGTTATAGCCATTTAGAGTGGGTATCAAACCCAGGACTTCTAAAATAATTCAAGTATGTGTGATCAAGTGCTCAGGATCATCTCGTTCGGTCAGGATGTATGCGCTGCTGCCACTGGCTTGCTGGATTTAAACAATCATTTAACTTCGTTTAATGAGCGTATACCAAGCGAGATAGCACAACGGTAACACACACGGACTCGTTCTCGGGAAGATCCGGATCCGATTCACGGCTCAGACCTTCATGATTTTCGTTTTCCATGGTTCCTCGACACAGCTACGAGTGGATGTTGCGGTGACTGAGCAAAGTCCACGGCCAATTCCGCTTCCTGCTCCTGGCCCTTTGTAAAATTGTGTGTAACCGTCTCAGATTGCTTTGCTGTCACGAGACAAAGCATGGTGGCTAGTCATTGCAACAAATAAAATTCCCTGATTTCTCTGACAGAAAACCAAAAATTTCCATGATTTTCACAAGTATGAAAATAACATTTTGGCATTTTATGTAAAGCATTTCCCAATAAAGGTAAATATATCAAGTGCTATATGACACTATTTCTAGTGAATTTGACAAAAACTCAATATAAATAACTACGAATGGAGTGTAAACACCTATATACGACAGTGATTTTTTTAAACAAAAATTATATTATAATGCTCTCAAATCTCCTCTATTTCCCTTCCTATGACTTTTGCGGAAACTCAAAATGAACAAGGCAAGAAAATTCCCTGAAATTTCTCAGGTGAACCAAAAATTCCCTTAACTTTCCAGGTTTTCCTGGTGGGTAGCCATCCTGTATAAAGACACCTATGTAATGGACATACTATGCGAGAAACTTCAAGGCTGGTACAGACGACACAAATCCTTAACATGGCAATTCCAAATGCTAAAATTCTAAATTAATTTGCGTTAATTTATCCAGAAATACTCCTAAGGGTTCTTAAAAATCAAACCATTGCTACATGACCGCCCAATGCAGATGAGGCATATAAATACGAGCTAACACGAACAAAGGCGACGCAAACAGCTCGAATTGGTGAAAAAAATTGATTGCCCTGGCAGTTGTTATCTGATGTGACAGAATATTGTACACAAATATCTTCCAGCTACATGTTTTCCAAAACAGAGTTGCATCCTGTACATTTATATGATCCAACGATACTTGGCATCGTTCAACCGTATGCAAGCTAATAAAAAAAATGTGTACTATAATTCTCATATGCCATGTCAGATTGAGACATGTCAGTAACAAAAAAAAAAAAAATTGTAGATGTACTAACTTTTAAAACCCAGACAACAATGTCCCTTATCGTATTCCTTACTTTCATTACTAACCCGAAATCTATCCACGAAGAAACAATATCGAAGCGCTAGGAGCAGCACGTAACGACAACCTAACGGGTGTAGCATCCGGCTGTCAAACCAGTTTGGAGCTCCACTTGCTGTTCACCGCATTCCACACTCGCCGATATACACGACGTTTTCTGCCGGCCAGTGATACTCGATATTCGGAAGCTGTCGACACCAGCATCGTCAATATCAATAGTCAGGAACATCATCGCTCACATGACATGGTAAATGCTAATCTGTTCCCTTCGTTGTATACAATAGTGTAACTCAGTGACATTTCAGATTTAATATTTAAAACGACTGTAAGGAAAGGACATTTCTCAGCTGTTACGTTGAAAGCCACTGTGTTTTGCCTGTCGCATATGCTACCAAGAGAACATAAGAACAAAAACATTTTTTATTCGACCCCAAAATTTTGAATGGCAATCAGTTAATACTAGTTTAGCTCATTATTTAAAAAAGTTCCATCGTTGCTAGTCTGAAGTTTTAGAGTAACATTTCAAATACTAAGCGAGTTAAAATAATACCAAATTCCAGCTTAACATGATGTTTCCGCCTTAAAGCTTCAAATAATTGAAGTCATTCACTAGCAACTTCATGACGCGATTGAGTAATGAAATCATCGATCCCGAGGACTTGCCAGCTGATGACATCGTCGCCATCACGCAGTATCCTTTATTATAGCACACGCTCCTCTCTCAGCTTAATAACGTCTGGCTGATGGTTACAGTTAATAGCGCCTGACAAGCTAAACTAAACTAGTGTCAGCACAATACTCTACAAACACCCACCTACTTAAACATAGCAAGTTATATTCTAGCAGTAAATTTTAGCAGTTCTGAGTACACTTACAATGTATACCTTGTAAATTTTTATGCAATGCGAGTCAACATTTTTGATCGAAAAAATAACGTGAGATGCAAACACAATTGCCGAAAGTGCACAAAATGTTGCCTTCCACTGTGGCTCACATTACATCATTCAAACAGTAAGTACTCTCAGAAGTGTCAAATTATATACGTTACACGAAATAGAGTTTGCCTACGAGAAACACAGTAATGCAGATAATTATCAGCATCATAAAAAAATTTACATAGCCTTATGGCAAAACTGAACTGAAAATACCGGATAATGTATTCTAATCCAGGCGGAGCAAACAAACGCTACACAACACAACGGTAATTACAATTCAATGAAATTGACTTCCACGGTTTTATATTTGAATAAAACACGAGACCTACCCGTGTATGAGGAGAGAATAGCTACCGCTGTATGTGTTACATACCAACACAATATTTAAAAATGAACCCGAATGCGGTCTACATGTTGTTTCGAGAGAGAACACAGCACACACACCTCTCCCCCACCATGGAGCCCACGAGGAGCGGATACCACCCATCCCCTTGTAACAGGCTGGGTACAAACCAGAATGTTGCCTGGTACTGCTAGCTGAACTTTAGCGAGGCGCCCCAAGATCTGCTATGGAAAACTGGTCGGCAAACTGGAACCTTCCGAGACGAATCGAGTCATCGATGAGCTGAGAATATAAGAATGAAATATTCGAGGGTTGAACTACCCGAATGCAGGAATCCACTGTCCACTCAAGCCACAGCTATTCATTCATTGGCCGCTGTTCCAGTAACTATCAGCTGATGGACTAATGGTTGGGGCTTGAGAATGCACATTGAGTCTAGCATGCAGCCCATACATTCCGGTGCTGCTCCAAAGGGCGGGATATTCGCGTACGTGGCAGACAATTGTGTTAGACTGAAATAAAAAACCTTTAACTTATTGAACTAGTGTGTGAATTCTAAAGTGAGATATCCCAAGTGTCAGGAGTAATTTTAAAACAGAAATTTGTAGATTCACGTGGCTACATCACTTTTCCTTAACTTCTAGACAAGAGCTTATCGCTCACCCGTATGAATGGAGGTACGTAATAAGAACCGCTATGTTCCCTTGGAAGTGGCGTTCCGTGATAACTATGAAAAATAGTCGGACATCGTCGAGCGCTGTATAAAAAGAGCAAATAGCGACCGAATCAACAGTGATTGGTGACGCGATGGGGTAGCACAACGACCAAAAAGCGGTGACGGTGAATTCGAATAGACGTATGTGAGTGCTGGAAAGAAGGTCGGGGAAATGTGTGTAGGGCAGACGAGAATGTCAAGCTGCAAGGGATGGTGCTAGACTTAAATATTACGTGGTGGATAAATTAACGCTAAAAGTGTCAGTTTAAATCTGAGGTTTATAAAAGTCAATATCGAAGATAAAAAGTGCAATCCTAAAAATATTAGCCAGTGTGATGCAATCGTTACGTGTAATCTGTTGCGCTACAATAAAAGGTAAGAAATGTAAAACGTCCGAGATTGTACCCCAGAAATAAGTCTCGGGGGGAAAAACATTTTCCCCCACGAAGTTGGCAAAAATTGTCTAGATTTGCTATTAACATTTTTTATAAAGGCGTCAAAAAACTTACAATTTTCAATTACTACATTTTGCAATTATTTTTGTGTAACACACACTTAATGAATGAGAAATTTCGAGAACGAGACATGTGAAGGAGTGACTGGCGTAATTTCCATGATCACGGATATAATCGACGCGTTAAGTAGTGTTTAGAACTGTAAATATTAAATGACACGACTATGGTTGGAAGGAATATAACTATACAATTGTTGTAAGATTAGAAAATAAGTTAGGGAATTTAATTACACTTTGCATTATATTAAATAAGACAACCGTGATCGATCCAGGTTGAGTCAAGGATAAAACTTAAATCACTACGAACATAAAAATGTATCCTGATTTAAGATCAGCTCACTCCTGCGACTTCAATATAAGTATCCATCAACATAATTTACTAAATGACAGACGAAATTATCGACGGCACGTGCGTGTGTGAAGCATTTCTATATTAAGGATGCCGCCTACCCAGCTGTGTGCAGAGCTTTGGTCGATGGAACATTATTTGAAAGCTGATCAACGAACGATACCTGCTAAGTGAAAGCATTCAATGAGCATTACACGTGTACTACTAATTTCAGTTCTTCTAGTAAACTTTTCCCGGCGGGGTCTGTCACCAGATTTTCGCACGTGGGAATCGTGCCGGAAGATGCCGTTGGTCGGCGGGTTTTCTCGAGGATCTCCAGTTTCCCCCGCCCCTTCATTCCGGCGATACTCCATACGCACCTCATATCACCCCTCGCCAGCGCTGAAGACCTTGATGTTAAGCGCTGACCAAAATCACTCACTTTCAGTTAAATTTAAAGCTTATTTTCTTGATGGGGCATTAAAATTCGGTGTTTTTACATAAAAACCTGGTACAGAAACTCGAAAAGTCATAGAGGAAAAATACAGTGACAAATGATATGATCACCTCTAAGCGAGCTATCGGCGAGAAGACTTCGCGCCATTTCAGTGACTTTAATCTAGATGCTAGGTTGACGGGGAATATGCGCACTTTGTCACCCTTAGCGCCCCGCACTTCTACACGAAGATGCGCTTAAAATACGTCCCTCAGGTGGCCACCTGACTACCAACCGTCATTACTACTGTTTTACGATAATTATTAAACCTAGGAAATGATACCAGAATCATAAAACGGTCTCCTAGTTTTGTCAAAAGTAAATTTTAAATTTTACTATGGTGTCTAACTTTTGTAGACAAAACATTTAATAATTTCGGGAAGCTAAAATGTTGTCTGTAAATTAATTAGCATAAACCAGAGTTTCTTTTTTTTAGATTTTAGTTAACATTGTAACAACTCTTTAAAACAAAACTGAGAGGCAGTTAAGCGACATAGGCTCCCATTTAGACTTAAAAAAAAAAACAGAATTATCACAAGAGTGGTTAGAAATGAGGGAGCAGTGGCATTAAGAATGTTCAAGAAAACATTTTACGAATTATGCGAGGTTATTCGTTATATATAAAAAAAGAGGTGAAGGATAATTCTGCAAGTTTTTGGTTGGCGCAAACATTAAGAATGAAATTCACAATCGAAAATTGACACTGAAAACCAATATGTGTTGACAATACCAAAGGTCAGGAAAAATAAATAACGAAACTCCGGGCGTGTTTCAAAAATAAGATGTGCATCTGTGGAAAAAAAAAAAAAAAAAAAAAAAAAAACCAAATGTCTTGCACTGTAATTAAATAATGGGGTTACTGGAACATCCTGCGTATTGTGTGTTGCCTACCTGGAGGGCTCCACGATTTCTACGTCAAATTTTCTCGAAAAAGGATTCACTTGAGGGTGTTGCTACAAGGCGATTTTTTATGGGCCTCCTGCTATAAACTTGTCATTTAATAGCCAAAAAATGCAGAATACACTATATGCCAAAGAAGACTTGGCCAACCTTATTATCTACTGAAGATGAAAGATATTCTAAACTATTTTTTTTTCACTGATATTATTAAACTGTAATCGGATATTCATTATTTATCTGCCCTTGCCCTTGGTTACCGTAGTTTAAACTAGAGTCATCTGGGATAGCTTTGTACCGGTCAGGGAAACTTTTTACCACCAGCCTACTTCAATGTCAAATGAAATATCAAAGATTTTAAGAATACGGTTGATATCTAGATGAATAAATTGGTCAATCTTGGAGTTTGCGCAGTGATTGAAGGACAAAATGCGATTTTATTAAAGAAAACGCCTACTACAATGTTACCCTAAATTGGTACACAGTTACCCCAAATGACTGAATTGTTTCTCAATGTGAATTTTCAATCGCGAATTTCTCCCAGACTCTCATTACATAACTTTACCTCAATTTTTACAAGAAACCAATTCGCAAAGTTTGTAACATACTTTAGTGAACACTCGGTATAAGATATTCCCAGTTGGGACGGCATGGAGCTTATGGAACTGGCAGCGAGACGTTCGCCGTTCCAGTTGAAGCAGACGGCGGCAACCCGAGCCTCCAGCGAGGATGGCCAGTGTTCGCTGGAGCGAGGTCGCCACACGACTGCAGGCTGAGGAGTAACCGTACTTTGGAAGCGGAGACCATCTCTCGTTCTCTCTCCCTCCTGTGCGGCCGCTCTACCCTACCCTGCTTTGTTTCTTACGTGCCGGTAATTACAGTGGCCACAAGCCGGCGTGCGGGACTGGTAGTGTAGGTATACCAACCTCTGTGACGCCACTTCTCCTGCCCAGAACCTACACCAGCAATGTCGACTACGAGAATATTACAACTGCAGAGAGACCGGCTAACACTTGCTCAAATAAAACTATCGGCTAAGAAACTTTGGCCATCGCTTACGAGGACATGGTACATAATTCAATGCTAAAAGCATTAATCTATAACTGTAGGTTTCGTGAAGCCAATTTGCAAAAACTAAACAATAGCAATCCCAGACAATAGTTTTAGCCAACGCTATAAACAAAATTGTTTCCAGTGTTACGAACTTCTGCGGCACAATCTACCAGGCCGGAACATCGTGCATTTATCTGCGGCGCAAGACATCACGCGTAACGAATTAGTAATTCTGGATAAATATTTACTCATAAAGTTGGCAAGTACCATTATCTAGGATTGTCATTGAGTATGTTATCCATATTGGCTCCGAAAAAAAAAGAGTAGAAATAAATTGATGTTTTCAGCGTTTATTTATCTACCACGCACTTTTTAAGGGCGTTCAAGAAGGAAAAAATCGCAATTTTAAATTTATGTGAAATAGTGTTAGGTTTGTAAACGTTACTTGGGAGTATATTTTCCATTTACGAACAAATTTTAGTTCTGCTAGTTTTCCCATAATGGCATTTGAAAGTCTAAATTTGCATGTTTTAGTACACCCCTGAAAACCAATCAACATTGAAACAAAAAAATTCTCAGTAAAAGTACATGTCACGGGCTAGGGCTTTACATATATGAAAACATAATACAAATAATCACTCTTTAAAAAAATTTATAAAAATACCGAAAATTTCTGAATTTTTTTTAGACTACAAAATAATGTTTGAATGAGTTTTTATATACTTAAAGCCCCAGCCCGTGACATGGACGTTTACTGTGAAGTATTTTGTTTCAATAAGTTTATTGGTTTTCGGGTAGTGTATGAACCAAAATCCTGCAAATTTTGGTTTTGAAATACCATTTTGAAAAAACTAGCGGAGCAAAAATTTTTTTTTGTAAGAGAAACATGTACTCCCAAGTAGATTTTAAAACTAACACTGTTTCATACAAATATAAAATTATTAATTGTTCCCCTCTGGAACGCCCGTTCATACAATTTTATTGGTACAATATCTGGTAGCAAAGGTCAGTACACAATTATGAGGTACGCACACATTCTGTTACTACATTTTGAAGTACGGCAGTCTGTAATCCTGCTTGTATCTGCTTTGGAAAATTTTCGAGATGGTGATTTCACTGAGCGTGGTCTTTCAACAATGTCATTCCGTAGTCTACCTGTCAGAAGTTCATTTTCATACTTGGACACATGGACCCGTGTAGAATAGTTTTAGTAAACAACGCAGTTCCCCACATATTACAATCCATTTGAAGAGCTCAACAGCCGGCGCCCCTAACAGCGATGATTTTAGCGCTGATGAGAGAGAGGGAGATGAACATGGAGCAACGCAGGTAAAATAAAACTGCCACGACGTTAAAGAATAATAATTTTTGGACAAATTTACTCTTATATATATTCTGTGGTGTTCTGCTCAACGCCATTAACACTGAGTGCTAAACAGAAATCACATACGCGGACCCTGGTTATTGCTGTCGCCAGGATTAGCTAAGAACTCGGCTATCTATAACCGCCCATAGCATAAGTCAATGGCAACCAAGCTAGAGGTGACTTCGCAACATACTGACATACTGAAGCCGTGTTCCTATTGCCACTTTCAGTTTATTAACTGTCCATGCTCCTCGATGTAAAATATACTGAAGCTACGACGTAGGCCTACGACAAGCTCTATTTTAGAGTACAGTAGATATCTTTACTGGAAAAAAATTGCATACGGGAGAACACTTCGTATCCCAGTGTGGACGTTCTGATTTAGGTCTTATAATGTTTTCCGAGAACATTCTCAAAAGCATGACAGGCATACTGACAAGCCATGGCCAATTTACTCTTCGTTACCAGTCTGTCTTAGCTATCGGTTCGTTGCTAATGACATCCCTGTCGGTGAGATGCTAAGTTCCACTAAGCAACTATTAATGCTGCTAAATTACCGCAGTACGTGGTATTAGTGTTCAGAACTGTCGGAGCAGGAACATCACAGACAGCGTGCATCCATATTGGAAAATGTAGCAGCAAGATACTAATTATCAGCAGTGACAAAGTTCATCATTAACTCAAGTGTAACATATAACCGCATGTCTCGGGGTTACTCTAGACAGTAAGGTTAATCGAGAATCAAAGTAAATTAATTACCTTCCGCATTAATAAAAATAATTTTGTAAAAATGAATAATTAGCTCCTAATTTTTGTGAAATTGAAGATTTCAATACAAGCCGACGTTATTAACACAATAATCGGCATTACAAAGTTTCTCGAAGTAGCTCAATTCGATGAAGAATTTCACACATCATACGCTTGTTGGATAGAGTAATCTTTTAAACTGATCCACCGAAACTTTTTTCTGTTATTCCTCGTAAAAACTCCATTATAAATATATGCTTCTCAAATACCAGTCATCAGGTAGCATAACGTGTATATTAAAATTGAGCGACTATATATAAAACTGTTTGTATAATGCTGAAGCTCTGTAATCAGAACTGTTCTAAATAGTTAGCCTAGAATGCAAATAATTACATAACTCGTCCATATAAAATTCAACACGAGGGGTAAGAAGATACCTTCAACAGTGGCATATCAACGTGAGTATAATATTTAAAATTTCACACCGAAATAAAATTAGGCTAGAGTGGTAAGAGTAAGTACAATACTTTTGTTAAATGGGAAGAACAGTCAATTTTCGCTGTCGGTACTAAATGGATTGTTGCTACAAAAATCCGCTCTGTAAAAGTATCAATCTGTTCTGTACGATGCGCAAAAAGAATATTTCTTGTACACGTCTTAATATAGGGAGGATTCAGATAGTACCGGGGTCGCGGGTTCGACTCCCGCCGGGTTGGTCCTCAGATTTTCGCATGTGGGAATCGTGCCTGACGATTCCGTTGGTCCAAGGGTCTTCTCGGGAATCTCCAGTTTTCACCGCCCATTCATTCCGGCGCTGCCCCATGCCCACCTCATACCAGCGCTAAAGACCCATATATTAAGCGTTGACCAAAATCTTTTCCCTCACCACATAGTACTGACAAACAAAGTGGACTGTTACCCCTATTTTAACAGAAGCACGGTGTGGTAAGCATTACCAGGTACAAAAGATTAAAAAAAAAAAAAAAAAAAAAAGGGGAGGGGGGTTGGAACTCTAACAGTTTCCATCAAAATGATGTACACACTTTTGTGTTGCTTATTTTAAATCACTAGCTGAATTAAACAAACAGTGTAACGGAAAATGCACAAGTAAAATTGTATTCCTAGGCTAAGAAAGATAATTTTAAGTTCTCTTTCAACAAAATTTTGGGGTGGCAAGCGCCACCCTTTGCCCCCCCCCCCTCCCCTCGAATTTCGCCTACGGGTACTGTTAAAAAGGCCGCCGCCTAACTGCGTGTTAGAGGTTCAGAAGTGTCTGAGCTATAAGGGCAACCTCGAAGCGCGCATGAATCGCCAGAACGAGTCAGGCGCTGAACTAGCGTGCAAGATTCACCGGTCCATGATCATATAATTTCATCGATGAAAAGTCTGTAGAAAATTTTAGTGCATGTTTTTTTTCTCTCCTAGTTTCACAGTCATTCGGATAGTAAATTTTGAAGTACGACTTTCTGGAAAAGCCATTTTTTTGCTGTTTGAGGGCTTCGAAACAGCTTTACAACCGACATCCCGTCCTTATACGCGGTGTATTTTATTTTCGTACATTGGCACAACGGATACACGTGGAACAGTTTTTGTAATAAAAACGAATTTACGAACACACTGCAGCGCATTTAAAGGACTCGGTAGGCGACGTCCTAATCTCCGGACTTATTCATGTAATTTTTTAGTTTAATTAAAGACTAAAGAAAACCCCATTATAATCAGATAGTGCAGTTGTGAGTAATGCCCTTCCCCTTTACAACAATAAAATCTTTGTAAACAGTTAATGCCCCTCGAGTAGGAAGCTATCTCGTTTGGCGGTCAATGAAAGCGCATGTTTGATACGCTCGTTGGAGCTGGCCATTAGTGCCTTATGTAAACTAGTCGAAACTGGCCATATGAGCATTTCAGAACGGCCTGTTTACGACAGCTTACAAGCCCAATTTCCCCTCCCCCAATTTAAGGGTTTTTAATGGCTTTATTACCTCTCATCATAGGCAATTATATGAAATCCAAATAAAAATAGAAATTAATTCTATAGTCCTAATTTTTAAACGGAATTAATAGAACGTTAACCATAAATATTGTACAATTCAATAGTTTAAAAAAACTCATAATAATATCTATACATTGGCTCAAGTATTCCTTAGTAATTTCGCGAATAAATGTATTTGAAATCAGGAAATATACTTATTCGCCATCAGTCAGTGTGCAATGTTTACCAATGTTTACTTAAAATGTTATCAATTATTTTAAATTAAAAATAAATACAAACCCCTTAATTTCAAATGGAACTTCTTCATTACGTGCCAGTGTCTTAAAAATGTATTGTGAAATGCAGATAAACACCGTAATGGAGTATAATTTTAAAACGTATAGCTAAATAATGAAGTACAATATTTACCCCTTTTAAACAAATTAATTTGTTCCTTTTTAAACACTTTTCACGCCAGTAGTTGTAGCAGGGGCCTACTTCATAAAAATAATAAGTGTATTGCTAATAATATCGAAAACTGTTTTTGACCACTATAAATAATAATTAAGGCATAAATGTTTAACAGAAGTCGGAAAAGTTGTAAATGAGAACACATTAAACCTTATCCACGAATGTTTATGAATTAAGACTTAACTGTCAATGAATTATATGGAGACGTATTCTTCACGAAATTATGAGTTTTAGCCCATTAATAAACCACTTGTGTGCAAATTTCGTATAGCACTTGGATCTCATTTTAGATAAATCCTGCATTAGCATCCACAGGCGAACAGGAAACATACACACAGGACGTCAGTTCGTAAACACATCACTGTAAAGAATGAACGTTTTGTTAGTAAAAGATCGTAAACATATTGTAAAGTATAAATGTTTTCACAGTAAAAAATAATCAAAACATGATTCTTGAAGAATCCCTGCAAAAGTTTTATTCAATTTGAGATAAACCTCGGTGATGGCAATATTTGATATTAAATTTATACTATTAAAGCACTTAAGATGTTGTAGAGCGGTGTACCAAAACGTTCGACGTTAAGGCCGTGCTAAATCGCCGTAAGAAATAACCATAAAAACTGAACACACACTTTTGAGTGATGCATGCTACAATATACTATACCGCTGCCTAGCCGCCGTATCTATTCAGTACGGTGAGGTTACGGTTATTTCTATACTACTTCACGGTTAATGTAGCACGGGCTTTAGGACGGTATATTTCTCACTTTAATAAAATGCACACATTCCTCTTTTAGCCTATATAAAACACACTCATTATATATATAAACTTTTTTTTAGTTTTTTTTTTTTTAAGATTGGCATGTGCTGTGTCTCTGATTGCATTAATTAGTACAAGGAATTCGACTCTACTTGTCCCTACTCCGCTAGATGCCTTAATTTCGGTACTACATTTACTAGGGTTTAAGTAGCGTATTGGACAGTCACAATCTTTCTTACTTCAATTTAATCTTCTCGTCTAGCACATATTGCTGTGTCAGAAATGAATCCTGCCTGGAACGATTCACGTCCGGCTAATTAACAATCTATTTCAAATATTTGGAAAACGTAAGCGACTGTCGGCAACAATTTCAAACAATGGTTAAGTCTAAGATCTTGGGTAAAGTCAATAATATTAAAATAGACAAAATTGTAGGATTCTAATTACGTGTTTGACATTAACCCTAAAAGCTTACCCATGCGATTCATACTAATCCTCTATATTTTCTTGAGTACATTTTCAGTTTACTATATCTGCAAATAAAGTTCTTCCAAGTAATTATTTTAAAAATGCCCTATTTTCTTCGTTTACGGATCCATGTTCGTGTAAAACTGAAACGCAGAAAGTTACTAAGAAAGCAAGAATGTGTGCCATTTAAACAAAGCTAATACTCTTCAAACGAGTGTACAAAGCTGTCCCAGGGATGTCGGAAAAACCAAATTGCAATATTGCCATGCTACATTTCAAATACTTATATAACTTACCTAAATTCACTTGCACATTACGCTTTTTTTTTTTTTTTTTTTTTTTTTTTTTTTTTTTTTTTTTTTTTTTTTTTTTTTTTTTTTTTTTTTTTTTTTTTTTTTTTTTTTTTTTTTTTTTTTTTTTTTAGAAATTAAATTATAAAACAAAACGTAGCCCGGAATTTTCCCAATAACTGTGTACGATTTACTTTTGTTGGCAGCCTTGTCATGTGGATATGTATATGTTGATTTACAAAAACTAAATTTAGGAATTGCTCACTCATGAACTTTTAACAGAGGTTAATTAATCCAAATGCGCGAGCAGAAATTAATAAACGGAAAGTCAACGTGTGCATGTCTGTAAGTTATTGTCATGATACGAACAAATAGCACACACAACAAAAGCCAATCGAAATTTTGAGTACAATTATTGAAGTCCTGGATTCGATAATTCGTGGGAGATTCACATTGCACACGCGGGAATCAATATAGATTCAAATTACGAACACCGGACTTATAACTTCCGGGAAACACGATAACCCACGATTATTCATAATGTTATGACAGGTGTACCAATGTAAACAATGTATATACTATATAATACAAGCATAGGCAATAGGTATAGAACAAAACCTAGGCAAAGCATATGTGTCACAACGTTCATTCACAATGTTATGAGTAGAATAAGAGCAAATGAACGTGGTGGTATGCAAAGTCTGGCAAACAGAACGCTAGGTCAGTTCTATCAAGATCATGGCAACGTTGCCTTTGAGCACCAACCAAGAAAAAACGGCTGGCCGTGACTCATACTGTGCGGTTTGCAACGACAACCATCTAGACAGAGCACATGGACGTGACATTCACCTGGTGAAGCTGGCTTAGCGCGGAAGACTGGAACACAAGGCAGTCACGCGGCGCGGCCGTTGACACCGCCACACGAGCGCCCGCGCACAGACACTCCACGCACACACTGAAGGCAACGCGAGCGCGCGCGCACTCTCCCGGCCTCGCTTTGAAGCCCGCCACCCGACACGGCGATCAGCCACTGACTAACCGTCTCCTCTCCGCTGCCCCACAACACAGCCGCGCCGCGCGACAGCAGCGTTCCTAGCGGTGGCGGCGAGCACTTCGCCCGCGCCGACCGCTTGCCCCTTCCGACCGTTCGCTAGATTACCCGTCGCGTCTGTCACACTTGACCGGGCTCTCGTTCTACAACTGTGCTAAGATATCAACAGCAGCAACCATGCATTTTGTTCTAGAATCAAGCCACTTCGCACATATCACATACAGCCAATGTCAGAAGTATTCGTACGTCCGTACTGTACACACAAATTGTGAACTTAACTAGATGCTGAACGATAACTGTTAGAAATAGAAAAATGGGGCATGTGCCATTGCAATGTAAATAAATCAATATGTACACATTTAACTATGTGTAGAAATGTATTCACAATGTAAAGCAGATATGGGCACGAGATCCGCTCTAGGATCTCGCTCTAGCGCCGGCATTTTTCAGAGCCGCAGCGGAAATCTCAAGCTGGAACGACTAGCCACGGCACAGCTCAGCCGCTCGCTCGCAGAACGGAGAAGGTCTAGCGAAGTGTGGTGGCGGCAGTTGAATAACGTAAAGTAAACAAACGGCAGACTATTCCGTAGCGCGTTGCGGTGCTGTTACATTCACTTAAATACGGGTTCGTTTTTAATAGATGAACACGCCGTTTTATAGGCGAATATACTAATGAAAATCGTAAAGCATTCGTAAATGCGAAGGTGTTTATTGGCAAGAACGTCCATATTTACAAATTTGGCGCTTTTGATCAAAGCACTTGGGTAATACATATTTTTTTGGACCAACATTATTTACAAACAAAAGGAAGACAACCGACATCTGAGTACAAAGAACGATTATTCTGAGCAAGCTTGTGGATACGGGGTGCCAGGGATCGAGACTTGGTAGAACTCATGATCGAAAATAGTTGTCCACACGCATACGTAGAGCCAAACATGCAAATAATCTTTGCTGTATTTTTGTGCAGTAGTGGGAACCTTGATTGATGGAAGATTTCATAAAATTGTAACAAATTATTCCTTCTGTCATACTTGTCTTTCAACTCTGGATCACACCGAAGCTCAATTTTCTCGCACTGCAAATCTCCAGAAAGGCTATTGAGGTCAATATCGTTTGAAAATGGTACGCGGAAAATTAGCATGTCTTTCTTAAGGTCATCACTAATCTGAAAATGGTTAGTGTACTGTGTTAGCAGTGAATCAAGAAGTCCGACGTATTTTTACACTCTTTCCGGGGTCAAATCGTCGTTTCTGGTTGCCAGGAATGCTAAGTTTGACACATTTTTAACGCGAAGTTGAGCGATCCATAAACTTAGTTTAATTATGAAAGCTTCAATGAGATGGAGCATCGTGGTGATCAGAGTATCACGACCTTGAAGTTGTACGTTCAGTTTGTTGAGGTGTCCGGTAATGCGATCCATAAACTTAGTTTAATTATGAAAGCTTCAATGAGATGGAGCATCGTGGTGATCAGAGTATCACGACCTTGAAGTTGTACGTTCAGTTTGTTGAGGTGTCCGGTAATACGCGTTATAAATGCCCAGGTGTGGTATCTTTCATTGGTACCAAATCTAAAAAATCTTCGGTGACTTTAAGATTGCCGTCAACGACACGTACAAAATTCGCAAGTTGGGCAGTATCACTTACGTCTGTGGACTCATCCAAGGCGATAGAGTACATTTCAAGAGTTTTGATAGGTTCTTTCAATCGTTCACACAAGTCACTGGCCATGTGTTGGGTAAGGCGAGTCATCGTTCTTCTCGACAGCGGTACCGAATCCACCATTGGAAGCAGTGTCGGGTGCAGTTCTGAAAAAAAGTCTTGCACTACTCTATTCGCCACTTCAGAGCAAGAAAATGGTAGCCCGGCTCGAACAAGGCGTAAAGTCGCTTTGTTGCTGGCTCGAATCACACATTCGGGTTTACCAACATCTACATAAAAAAAAAAACAATTGACAATAATAAATGAATAGGATAAAAAGTATGGCCTCATCTTTATTTTCTTCTCTTGTTTTTTTTTTTAAAGTGGCGTACAATGAAATACCGATACTTACGTTGCTTTCTACATCTCTTTCTTCTTTTTTTCGCTCGTCTTGGCTAAGCTTCTCAAATTCGGCGGCATGACTGTTTTTATAATGACGATCCAAATTAGATCTTTTTAAATAACCGTAAATGGTATTACAAACAAGGTAATGTGCACCGTTGCAATACTCGCAAACAAGTAGCTGTAAATTATGAATTTTTTCTGTTCATTTTGTACGACCGTACGCATCGAGGGTTCGATAACTGTTGACTGGTGACACGTTCCGTGCACCGTATTACTGTCCGCCACGTTTGTTTCCCTTCGTTCCATTACGTAGCATATAGTCCATTCGCCAAAAATCAGACGCCGCGCGGCTTGCTGTGCCGCCTTAGCGCTGAACCACGCGGTGTCACCCTCCCTCGGCAATGGAGAGCGAGAGAGTCAATACGCTCTCGCCGTGGCTCCGAACCTGATATTTCGGTGCTCCCAGAGCGCTTCTATGCCTTCGCCCATGTCTGATGTAAAGCATGTTAAGCGTTAACAAAGAATTAAACTAACCGTTCGTGTTAAAATTATTCGTACACTTAATAAATTGTAACAAACGTAGCTAAAAACGAAGTCTGTATTGTTCAATGCTTCGATGAATTTCATTTCGTTTGAATGGCAGCTTGAAGACGGTGTGGCATTGCTTCTACGAATTTCTTGTCACTTCTGCGGGAATAGAAGCCCATTCTTCCTGAGGAGCAGTTACCATGGTAGTTTTTTCGTAATACGCCTTTTTCTTATCCTGGCCTCCAAAATTCTCCATAAATGTTCTATTGGATTAATATCCGGTGACTAGGGAGAGGTATGAAGCTGCTTCAGAGTATTATACGACAGCCACAGCCTAATACTATGGGCTGCGTGTTTGGGGTTGTTGTCTTACTGTAACGTGAATTCATTCTGGAGGTACATTTGTTCGGCACTAGCAGCGAGATTTGATGTCAAAATGTCAGATAAATTTTGCGATCCATTGCACCGTCAATAACATGCAGCTTCTCTACTCTGGAAGCACTCCTGCACCTCCATACGAACACATTCCCACTTCCGTGTTTGACTATGGACTGCTAGTTCTTGGGCTGTAGCTCTGTATTTTCCCTCGCCATACTTTACACGATCCGTTCTACCCAAACAGATTAAATTAACTCTCACCGGAGAAAATAACTTTACTACAAAAAGCGCGTCCTTTAGTTACGTGTCGTTTTGCAAAAGCAAGACGTTTCTTCCGATTCACTTCAGAAACGAAAATTTTATTGCAAGCAACGTCACCGTTGTACCCTTCGTTGTTCAACCCCCGGCGTACTGTGTTTGCAGATACTGAGAGTCATTGACTTGACAACTCTTTCACAATATTTGGAGCACTTAATTTAGGATCGTATTTAATTAGACAAACCAATATACGTTTATCTGTAGCAGTCAACTTGCCTGGACGTCCACTTCTTGGCATATTTTGCACAGAATTTGCTACACAATATCGGTGTATTATCGACTAGACTGTCGAACGAGGTATTCCTATATGGGCAGAGATCTTTCTCAAAGATTTGCACTGGTCGTGAAATTTAATAACGAGCCTATGTTTCGCTTCATTAGTTTCTTTCCCCTTACGTCCCATGTTGATACCTAGTGTTGGTCACTCATCCACACACACACACATACACATGCAGTCCAACTCTGAACTACAACTTGTCGAATGAGCTCTTATTGAATCACAACGGCGCTAGATCCACTGTTTACAGAACTTGTTTATTCCCGCACGAATACTTCTGACGTGTACGATTATTTATGACAAATTAGATAGTTGTCTACATTTTGCTACTTTACTTTATGTGTATTATGCATAAATATAAAATATATAACGACAAATATTTTCTATGCAATGACGTTGATCCTGTACATCTATTACTAACCGTTATTATTTGGCAGATGAATAAGTTCAGCTTTACTACAAATAATGCAGGTGAAGGAATACTTTTGACCTTGACTGTACATTATTTAAGAGTTGTAGGCTGATTTAGCAAGCAAAGCCACTTCCAATTTTCGTACATGTGTGTGTGAATTACGCAGCTGTGAATAATTTAAAACCAATATTTACATAAAAATAATTACATAATTCATTTTGCTTAAATTAAGAAACTCAGGACAACTATGTTGATGTTCTTTAGTGTATCATTCCGCTCACTAGTCGACCAATTTGTCGTTTTAAAGCTATCGCTAATCTTCTCTGTGCGTAATGAACATGTTTGTAATGATCAGAGATTAGAGAAACAAATTATTCTCTTATCTCTGGTAATGATGCGATACGTGGTTTGCTTTTTAGGACCAGACTACATGCTTCTCGAGGCAATAAAGGGAAACAAGTGAGAATCTATATATAATCATCATCTATGGAAACATGTAGACACGCCCCATACAGACCAGTTTGTTGCACATTTTAAATGACTAAGTGGGAACAAGGAAACGGAAACTGGCGAGTTTGTCTACTGCCTTTAAATTACGTAATTTAGCCACAGAAATGAAAAGGGTCACATCTTACTACTGTTGGTGCAGAGTATTGCCCTAACTAGTTACCGCAGGGAGGTATGTTTGCACGAAAACAGCATGAATTCGTTACACGAAGATTAGCTGCATGGTTTTGGGCATTTGTAGAGCTGGAAGGACAGAGAGAATAAAGCAGAACGTTCTCGAATGTTTACGTATGTCACACTGTTTATTGCAATGATTGAGCAGGTGCCCTGCCGCTGTAGATAAATATGTTCTGTTATCGCCACACGGGGAAGGGCGGCCACGATTGTCGCTGTGGGTAGAACCCTCGCCTCCCATAAAGGCGATCCAGATTATATTCCCGTAGGGGTCGATCCCCTGGATTTTCACATGTGGGAATAGTGCCGGACGATGCCGCTAGTCAAATGGGTTCTCTCGGGGATCTCATATTTCCCCTGCCCTTCTCTTCTCGGCGCTGCTCCATACTCACCTAACGTCACTTCTCACATGCTGACCAAAAGCACTTCACTTCGTACTGTCACACGGAAACAATAGTATTACTACGTTTAGAGTAACAACTCAATACGGATTGAAATAGGAGTGGACTGAATAATCTTGATTCAAATTTTACTTTAATCACCTTCCTACCGGACGGAAGTAGGAGTGGAGTGAGTAATTCAGTCCAGTCGGCGAGGTGGACTGGACTGTAGAATCTGGATTGAAACGTTTACTTTTAAACACCCATCGGATTGAACTGAACGAAGACGCAACGGTCGCCATATTGAATTGTTTATTTGGATATGTAAGAGGTTAGAGTCGTCCTTGGCTAGCTAAATAAAACTGTTTTATGTTATAAAAGTAATTGGAAGTGACAAATAAATCAAAATAAATATTCCGACGAATAAATTCAAGCAACATATATAAAAAAATATTCGCATCTTACTTTTTGACAGTAATATATTCCGTAGATCAATGTTTCGCAAAGAGATGTCACTAGACACAGACTCAGTTCATGTTTACATGCCAATCTGGATCGAAAATTTTACTGTAAACGCATTTCAGTCCACTTTCACTTTAGGTTCACTCCATGGTGAATCCAGTCCAAGTTCAGTCCAGTCCGGAATTTCATTTTAAAAACACTATATGTATTAGTTCATGCGACCACAAATAAGAGGGATACAAGTGTAAAACTTTGTGCATAAGATGCGGTAGCTCGCAGATGAAAATATGCCCTTTTGATGTCGATATTCTCGTCCTTGCATTGCTGCAGTACAACTTCCTGGAAGTCTGGATGTCTCTCACTGCTGCGAACACCGTAAGTAATTTGCTGCACACGCCATTGCCAGGTAACTAGCCCACAATTTTCTATTGCACTGCCAGTATGTTATGCCTCCTGTGTTAGTGACGTGGTTTCTGCGTTCTTTGGAAAGGGGATGGAATAGCATGGGAAAGAAGGCATGTTTTTCCAGGACTGTCACAACAAGGTAACGTAACGCGGGCGATAAATAATCCACAGAAGTTTGTTGTACTCACGTGTGACAAGTAGAGTAGTGAAGCCGCTGTCACCTGTCATTTCTAAGAAAGGACGCAAACTTGAGGATATTCCACCGACAAAGGATGTGCTTCACATCCAACACGCTGCCTATCGCGGACAATCTACTTAGGGTCATACTACCACTCCTGATGATTAAAAAGCCAAATCCCACTGACAACAGATGGAAGTAATGTGACTAAAGAAGGGCGTCAGTAGAATTTCATTGCCACATGCAACAGAGTGCATCGCGATAGCTTTGCAAATGTGGGCATTGAGTTAGTGGGCCTGGCGCGTGAGACTCGCTGTAGCGTGGTACGGAAAGTCGTTTCTCATGTATAGTTACTAAAAATATTTCTAATGCGTTTATCTACGAAAAGAAAACACACTTCAAATTAAGTCCCTATGATTTTAAAAACGCAGTCCGATAATTTAAAACATGATTATCAAGCTCATCAAAAGTGCTAAAAATGATTTTTTTTTTCACGTTACTGTAGCCGAGAAAATATCAACCGCAATAGAGAAACCAAACCATAGAAACCCGCATTGGATTATACGCAATAAAAATAAAGTAAAATATGTTGCTTTGTGTTAGTAAAACTTACTGAAAATATATCGTGACATCCATTTCGGTGCAAATTATTTAAATGCAGTAATTATGTTGGCTGTAGTTGGGCGCTATGTCCCTGGGACTTTCGAATCTCGACTTTGACGAGCCGTCATGGAAATACTGTTCTAAATAAAAAAAATCTGGGAGAGGATAATATTCCATTACGTACAAATTTAAAATTACAAATGTTTCACTCTTGAACAGCCGGGGAAGTGGTGTTTGAGGCACTGGAGTGATAGGGAGCTATGCACTCGATTAGTTTAAAGTAAATGGAAGTACTGGATTTGCAGGTAACTTATAACTATGCATATATATGTGTGTATATATATATGTATATATATATATATATATATATATATATATATATATATATATATATATATATATATATATATATATATATATATA